>CM072817.1:64724128-64869538 GCA_036937905.1 Salvia rosmarinus
AGATCGTAGTATTTTACTCTTCGTCGTGTACATCGTAGTACAGTGCGTCACAAGAACTCTCTTCCCTCGGAAACTAGCCTCACACTCCTACTGTCCGTGTACTGATTCCTTTCCCTCTGGGTACTGGTCGGGCTATCGTTGAGAATCCTTCGATAAATCTTGAAGAGTCTACCCCAAGAAACTCAATTTCATCTGTTCTTCGTGACTCCCATTCTAATCAGATCGATCTTCGGGGTCTACTGATTCCTACGACACAATGGACCCAAAATGTTACTCCAACCAAAACTCACACTTACAAACTCTAAGAGCCGCTTCTTGCCTCAATGTTTGTAGTATCAGCTCAAGCGTTTCGTTCGGTTATTCCTAGAGTATATTAGATATCGTCTATGAACACTAAGACGAATTTGTTCAGTATGGGTGGAACACCTGCTCATAATATCCATAAATACCGGCATTGTAAGTCCAAAGGCATCACGATGAATTCAAATGACCATACCTTTGTACGAAAAGCCGCTTTAGGTACATCCTCTCGGTCTAATCCTCAATTGGTGATATCCCGACTTTAGATCTATCTTCGAAAAGACTCGCCTTTAAGTTGATCAAACAGATCACAATTCGGAGTGGGTACTTATTCCAAGAGTTATCTTGTTTAACTCTCGATAGTCTATACACATCCTCGGTACCATCCTTCTTTTCACGAAAAGGACAGTTTTCCATCGAGACACACTGGTCTAATAAACTTAGCTCCAAGAGTTCTTGCAGCTTGATCTTTAATTCTCAAGCTCCTTCGTGCCATCCCGATGGAGCTGGTTACACCGCGTAACCCGTTCGAGGTCGATCGTGAACTCGATCCCGGTTTGGCGTAATCCCGAGTTCGTCGAAACACATCGATACTCCTTCACGATCGGGACGCCTTCTATCCTCCTCTCATTCGACTTCTTCTGGAGGTAGACAGGAGGCATGGTTCTCGCCTGTTCAAAGAACGCCCCGCTTAGAAAAGTGATATAATGAACTCTCCCATGTGATCCCGTGAAAGTGGGGATTTCTCCCGGTGGAAGAAATTTTTCTTTCATTACACAAGATGGTCGCACTATGTTCGTTAACCAATCCATTCCTAGGATTATGTCCACATCCGCCATGGGTACGACGCAGGTTCTCTCGCTGACCTTAAGTGAGCCTAGTCCAAGTCCAGGTTCGAGCATAGTGGGTTACCGTTTATGCCTCCCATCGGAGAAGAAATTTATATGATTTGTTCAATATGATCTAATCCTAAGTTCTCTACGCATGCTTCAGAATAAAAGAGTACGAAGCCGTGATAACAAAGAGGATAAGTAATTGAGTGAGATTCTACCGCCAAGTTTCTCGGTTCCTAGCGGCCTTTGGAACTCTCTTCCGGTTGAGGCGAGGCCCTCGCTTCGGGCGTGTTGTTGCCGATAAAGTTGTTGGTGGTGTCGCTGCGTCTGTCCGTTGTTGTTGCCGTGGTGCGTACGGCCTTTACATCGGCCCTACTGTCGCCATTGTTTTCGCTGCTGTCACGTGGTTGATATGGTCCGATTTCGATAGTAATCGAACCGGGGCTGTTGTTGATCGTGAGCTTGGATAGCGACGGGTGACTTGGTTAGCACATTCGACGGCCATTTCTCCTCAGGCCCTGCAGGGCCCTCAGTAGTAGGGCCCTTCCGCCACACTTAAAGCATCCGTCATTCGTGAATCGCATGCCCCCTGAACTCCCTGCACCGGGGCACATGGGAGCTTACCACTTGTTTCCCGCCAGATGCGGTACCATGGGCGCCCATTCTCCGCCTGCCGACGGCATCGCTTATTTCCTCATGGTCTCCGTCCCTGGCGTGTGGATCCTTGCCTCTGGGGTCCTTCCACTTCCTCTCCCGCGATCTCCTTGTAGCGGGGATGCATGACGACTCTATCTTCGTGCAGGCCTCGTCCAATGCCCGACGAGGCCTCACGGTAAGTCGACCTCCTGACCAGCCAACGACACTCGATCTCACGGCGAGTCCCGCCCAAATTTCTCCGTCCTCTTCTCACCCGTTTCGACCATCCGAGGTGCATACCGTGAATTTCTAACGCACTACGAATCCGGACCGTGGTCTTCCTGCGCAAGTTGAAAACTCGTGCTCCTTTTCCTCGTAATTTTAGAATGACTTCTCGACACTTCCTCCTCAATTCCTCCTGGAGAAACCTTCGTCTTCCCTGTGTTTTTCTTCGCCCCACCAAAAGTCGGCGGCCAATATCCGGAAGGCAACGATGACAAGCGCCTGATGGCAGGGAGAATTGAAGATCCGCCGAGCGCCGAATCCATAGTTCGGCCCACGGATTCCCACCCGAAGGTGGGGGGTTTGTCGAACAGCCTCGATCCGCCGCCTCGTGGTGGGTGGCCTCTTTCCGGTTATCGACGGTTCCTCCTTCTCGGCATCCTATCCTTCATAAAACACGAAATTAGATCTCGCCTTATACCATCCATCGAGTTAAAGCATCTATATAAATATATCAACTGGTATTTATATACGAGTAAAAAATTTTAAAACAACGGAAACCACATAACACCATATTAAAACAAAAGGCCTCAAGAGCTATCATCATGTCATATCAATCTTCTACGAGGACTTTCATCGCTTTTAAACTTTAAAATACAGTAGCAGTATGATGCCCAAAACAAATACCGATCACTCAGTGTACCTCGCCAACAAAATCAACACGCACCGTGATCATCAAAATAGGTTCATGTCGAACGACTGCGCTCCGCATGCATCAAAAGATATACGTATATAGACAAAAGATAATCTATCAAGAACTAGATCTATGGTCGCGTAGATCGGCCCATGCACGAGTCGATCGAAGCATGGGAGCGCCCACCTCCATCTCGCATCACGATATATCGCCTCGGTCTCCTCTGGTCTTCCGGTCCTCCTCCGATCTTCCTCCGGTCTTTCTTCAAAGACGGGCACGGGACAACGGGCCTCGATCCTACGACTTAAGCGTCTTCCATAGCCGCCAGGTCTCGCGATCTCGCCATGACCTCCTCCAAAGCAGCAGGTGGGGGCGGCGGACGCGGTGGAGAGCCGGCATGATATGGTCGGTACGGCCGGCTGATGGCTCGGGCGACAATGCTTGGATGGAATCCACGTGGTAGGATGCGAATGTGAGTTGTTGGGACGGAAGGTCCCGCTCGAACATGTCCCCGCATCGCCGGCAAGAACACGTCCATCACGCTAGACGGGCACCGACGGAGCCACTGAATCCCACGCCAGTGTATTCTGCGGGAGATACGGTCCGCGCAGCTCCGACACCGTGAACACATAGCTCAGTGGCTAGCAAGCGGCAGATCCGCCTCGTCAAAGCTCTCGACCGTAAATGTAGTCCCGATATTCACGGCGTAACCGCCACGGATGGCGGTCCTATGATCGCTGAGTACACCGCATAATGTGATGTACCCGCATGTGCTGCAGCCTCATCGGTGAAGTGCGCCAAAAGCTCGCCAAGGTCGCTCGTGGCACATCCGTAAGAGCGAGCGATCGATAACCTCCTCAGGGGTGGCCCAGAGGACGGGGTTAGTCGTGAACACAATCGAGCCATCCGTACGAAAGAAAAGTATCACTATGGTCGGACACTCGAAACATAACGGTGTATCTAGAAGAAGTACGATAACAAAGAACATCTATATACAGAAGGTTATAGCAATCAGATTCTTCTACGACCTACATGCTCAAACCTTATGGCATTCTTGGGTGGTCTCAGGAAGAGACGGTATGGTTTCAGGTATATCGTATCGAGGCTAGCCTTCGGGTAAAGGCTAAGTGGTCACCTTATCTTATCGTCTTCGATTTCTTATTTCTATTCACATCATAGGACTCGTCAGATCCGTTCTCATTATGCGCTTACAAATCATTATTTCTTTTATGCTTCCTATAGTTATACTCTGATTCATTTCTTATTTTACGATAGCGACACGTTACTTGAATTCCTTCTGAGAAGGCTTGGGACTCATAACAGATAATTTCCGCAAGAGTTTCGCTCATTGTAGATTCATCGCGTCTCATCATTGAATCCGCTCGGATTGTGATTCTTAAGATTTCTATGTTCTCGCTCTTTCAAGTATTTCTCCAACGGGTACTATGTTCTTATACTAAGTTCTGCAGAGGATCATGCGTTTAAGAGTCTATGTTCTCAGGGAAACATACTCATTTATATCATGCTTCTATCATGTCAGAACAACAAGAACACAAATCGACACCGTGCGATAATCAAGCATTCTCATTTACCAGTTCTTAAAGCAGAACTTATTCAAGCTAAGACTAATCAATAAACAACTTTTCAATTTCAAAATTTCCATTTTCCAAATATTTTCCAATTTCCCAACAAGCAGATTGAAATTCCAATTCACATTTCATATACTTCAATCACCTCATTTGGCAACCTCTACATCCCGGTGGCGGTTGATTATGTATCTAAATGGGTAGAGGCCGTGGCTAGCCCCACCAAATACTGTGAAGGTTGTTATCAAGTTCTCGCAGAAGAACATCTTCACGTTTGGTACTACTCAGCGATTATTAGTGATGAGGGCACACATTTTGTCGACATGGGCAGGGTCTTTGTTCTAGCAAAGTAAAATGTCGACACAAGGTGGCTCGATATCATCCTCAAACAAATGGTCAAGCCGAGCTTTCAAATAGAGAGATAAAAAGTATCTTTGGAGAAGGTAGTGAACCCGGTCAAAAGGATTGGTCCATACGCTTGGATGATGTTGTATGGGCCTCTGAGCAGACTTTCAAGACACCTTTAGGATGTCTCCTTATCGAATGGTTTAGAAAGCTTGTCATCTTCCTTGGAGCTTGAACATCGAGCCTATTGGGCAATTAACAAACCGAATTTTGAGCATAAGGTTTTGGAGAGGCCCGTTTGTTGTAACTAAATGAAATGGATGAATTAAATTGGTTTGCTTATGAGAATGCGAGTTGTACAAGGAGAAAACCGAGAGATGGCATGATAACAATATCTGCGCCGTGATTTCTTGCCTAGGGTTGCAAGTGCTATTGTTCAATTCACAGTGAGGCTTTTCACGGAAAATTTCAAGTCACGATGGTCGAGTCCTTCACAATTCTCCGGGTAGCACCCATGGTGCTATCACATTCTGAAGGAACATCAGTAGTGAATTCATGGTGAATGGACCGCGTGTCAAGCACTATTGGGGTGGCGGTCGTGAGAAGACCCGGCGACCTGAGACGCTGCAATAGAGGTATCTTAAGCTGCCATGGCAGCGTGCACTTCGCGACCTCTTGTTTTGTTTGTAAATATTTGTTTATTTCGCTTTGTCTCGTTGTTTGTGTGTGATAATAAATTGTCTTAGCTTTGTTAAAGAAGATGCGGTTTGTTCTAAAATGACATGTGGCATTTGATTGCATGTGTGGTACATGCATACCTACGGGCGTAAATTACGAGCATGGTGCTAGTTGTTGTTCCAAAGAATGGGCTTGCAGAAGAGCAAAAGTCGAATAGGAGTGCTATTTTGGTAAAAAGCGGAAAAATTTGGTTGACATTTGGGTTTGGAAGACCGCGCCTTTTTCCTCCCTCTTTATATTCTCATCAATTTTCTTATTTCCCCAATTTTTGTGCCTTTGCTCTCACTTTTCACGCCCACCTTACGCTTCCTCAAAACTTTTGATCTCGAGATTTAGTTGTTTTCATCTCTCTAGTTAAATTACATTACTATGCGGAGATTTAGCAAGAGGGTCGGGAGGTAGGTGTACGTATAAGCAATGACTGCGCCGCCTATCGTCATATCGAGGCCCGAGTTGTCATCGGAAGATTCACGGGTTCTCCACAAGATGTCGTGGCCTTCTTCTTCTAAAAGAAAAATTAGTCGTAGGCAAGGGTAAGGCCAAAATAGTGAGAGCGGATGGCGGGAGGATATTCAGCAAGAAGGCGGTGGACAAACCTCCTCAAAGAAAGCGGGACGCTCAATCGACGCCATCCCCAAATTTCGAGCTCATGGTGGGTTCGAGAGTTTTAAGCGCTGAAACCTAGGCATCTATTGATAGAAAAGGTTTTCGTAAATCGAGGAAACCAGGTGTTTGTGGTAGAGCCGATTTCTCTAAATGGATGGGCAACGCTTGCGGCAATTCCACCTCCACCCATTACACCATTGGTTAAGGAATTCTATGCAAATATCACGCCTTTGCCGAATAAGGATGGTTTATCTCATGTGGTGAGGGGTAAGTTGGTGGTTTTATCTCAAAACCATTAATGATTTTTATGAATTGGAGAATGAGGTGGATGATGCTTTCTCGCCATGAGAGGCTCCTTCGGTGGATGATCTAGAAGAGGCACTAAGATTGGCCATCGTCGAAGGCACGAATGGGTGTTTTCCACACGGTGTCGCCCATTAAAGTCGCATCGTTAAAATTGGAGGCTCGTGTCGGCTTCACTTCATTAAAAGTCGGATTTTGCCCGCCACCCATGATACTACCGTGCTGGAAGAGCGGATGCTTTATCGCTCGCATTTTCCTTTGGAAGGTCCAGAATGGGCGCCCAAATCTGGTGCGAGGTGGACGAGTGTCGAAAAAGGAAGGCCGATCGTTTTCCCTTCTAATTACTCAATTGTGCATAAAGGCCGGGTGCCTTTCGGGGATGACGAGGATTGCCTCGTTGAGAAAGCTTTCATAGATATCAAGACCTTAACGCATCGTCATGGTACGTCCAAGACCCAACCTCCCGCGCTGCACAAGGTCTACCTCCGCCCATGCCGACCTCATCCGAGCCTACTATATTAGATATGCAGAAGTTCATATCCGCCACTGCATCAAAGGACTCTTGCCGATCTGCCGCATTTGAGGACGACACGAACGATATTGGGTATATTGCCGCAAGCGAGATCGTGCGATGGAGGCGCCTCGCATCGTTATCCACGATAGAGTCGCCACTTGTCACTGACCCGACCACTTAATCAAGTAATTAGGCCGTGACTTAGCGGTGGCGTGAGTTAAGAAAGAACTCGATAATCGATAACAACAATTTCGAATCAATATAGTTATCAAAACAATTTATGACATAAATTTTCATCAATAAAGAATCAAACATTTATGGTTCAAAGAAATGAAATGAATTTTTACAAAGGTTGACTTTAAGTTTTCAATTTACAATGAAGAATCGAGTGTAAAGAACTAATATCAAGAATGTGCATTCTCGAGCATGCTTAAACAATGATAAAAATTTTCGATGTTTCAAAGCATGGTTCACAATGTTTCCAAACATTTTATATATCATATTGGATTCAACGAAAACAATTACGAACTTTCGAGTAAACTTGTTCATAGAGCATTTCAATGAATCCATGTTTTCGTAATCAAGTCGACATTATAACAACAATGCCGAGATCATATGAGCAAAATAAGGACTATCGTCAAGATTATGATCAATTTAGAGTAACAAAACTCTTAAGGTGTAAAGCCAAAGTTCGGCAACAAGAAGAGTGGTTGAGAATTATGTGAAGACATAACTCTGCGGGCAACAAAACATGTTGACATGAAATGAATAACCTCAACAATTTATCAATATCATCATGAATCAAATTACTTAGAAGCTCCTTTACACAAAGATTCGATTCCAAAGATCCTCTCGAGCTCAACCCGCACGTTTAGAAATACATGCGGGCGTAGTACAAAATGCTCGATGGGTATACGTCAAAACATAAAACATTGCCCTTAGGGCTATATAATTGACTTGCCATAACGTTAGCAATGCACATGGGTTTTAGTGAAATAAAATGTGCATGCATCATAATAAACATAAACATTTACTTACTTGCTTTCATTTCATAGCATCATCATAAAATATGCATATGCATGTTCTCGTGTCGGCCGATAACTTTCTCTTCCCATATCCACGGATTCTTTCTATGTGTTGAAGAGGCCTCCTTCTCAAACACGCTATGACCCGAAGGGTCGCTATCCGACGTCGGTAAATCTCAAACACCATAACATACCCGTGTTGATGGACCCGAAGGGTACCATGCCACGGCCTCATTTTTTCTTTCATCATTTCTTTCTTTTCTTTCTTTCATTTCCGTGGATAGGTAATGCATCATGCTCATGCTCATGCTCAAAACAGGCAAGTCATTTGACTTTGAAACTTTGCTCATAATGCAATTCATTTCATTTTGAAAACATAAAAACATAAGCATATCATATTAGAAAATATTTACACCCAACTGGAGACAGTCCCTCGACGACTGTAGTTTTTGTCTTTCATATCTTTATTCTTCTTCTTCTTGGTCCTTTAATCGACATAAAGCGGCGTATAAGCCTATCAAGAACCAAACACGAAATAACTTATCTTAGTCGTCGCTACGACTATATCTTCTCGATATCAAGACACTATGGTTAATAATACTTGGGTCATTGCATCCTCTAACATCTTATACAAACAAATTCTAATGAAATTTTGGCAGAATAACGTTTATAAAACTCATCGCCATTTCAATATCAATTCAACCAATTTATCCTAAACTCCACCAAATCATCAACATATATCTAAATGAGTATATTAAACTCAACAACAACCTTAAACTATCTCATCTTATCCAAAAACCCAACGTCCCCTTAAGACATAACCTATGTCCGATCGCAAATTTACACGAAACGTCATCTAACACCAATGAATCCCTATACATGCTCAACTATCATTAGATATCATCAATCCATCATCAAAACACAAAGACCAAAGCTTTAGTATTGAAAACAATTTTTCGCTTCAAGAAACTAAAATTTACAAATTTTCAATACGTCGGTAGAAAAATCCGAATAAATCATTTTAAGCTTTATTCATATCATAGAATAAAAATATGAACTCAAATTGATCAAATAAAATCGAAAATCTAACATATTAGGAGCTAGGGTTTCACCAACATAGGGTTCTTGCATATGTTCGATTTCAAACGTTTTTTGCTTCAAAACACGCTTATATCAACTCATCAACACATATATAAAAGAATATAAAAATTAAACATCATATATTCAAGATCAAGACCTTCCATATTTTCAAAATTTACCAAAATTCCAAGGATGAACCTATGCTCCACAAATTCAACGTTAAATAATACGTAGACTTATTTAATTCATCAATATATCAAGAATTAATCGAACAAAACATATCCCTTCATAAAATCTCCAAATGACCGAAAATATAGCATGTACCAAAGTTCATGTTTTTCAAATTTTCAAACCATAAATGTGTTCTAGGATCAATTATACCGAAATTGAAGACGGATGAAAATCCAACGGTTGATCTTCTAAAATCGAGTATGAAATTTTCAAAATTTAGTGTGTGTGTGTGTAAGGCACGAAATTTTGAAGAAATAAAGAATAAAATGAATAGAAATGTGTATATATATGTAGCCACAAATTTTAATTTATTTTTCATTTTCTTTAATTTGGTGGAAAATTCACCAACTTTCTAGAGAATTCTCAAAAATTCTCAAAATTTCCATCATTTTTCCTTTTCTTTAATACATGATGAACAATCATGTTATGGAAATTACAAAAATGTACACTTCTTTATAAATAATACCAACGTTATAAATGCATACTATTAATCCATATCGTTCCGATTTCAAAACTCCATTTCTAATAAAATGCTCTCTACTTGAAATCCTCTTTTATAATTCAAATAACATATTATAAACATCAAACTTTTATTGTAAAAATATTTTTGGCTTCGAAAACCATTTTAGACATTCAATGACGATTAAGGTTTAATCGGCAAATGTACGAAACAAAGAACAAAACTCGAAATCAAAACTTACGCTGAGCATGTATCTATTATCTCAAGACTCTTCAAATCTTGGTCTTCTTATTCTTGACGGGACCTAAGAATCATATCTTAGGTTCTATCTCAAATTCTTTCGCGATTCTATCGCATATTCTATCTTCTTGTCTCGAAGCTTAAAACAAAAGCTTCTGTCTTAAATAACTCTTTCTTAAGGATCTTAAGGATGCAATGCCCTTCTCATAAGCTCTTAATTGGGGCTAATCTCGCTCTGAGAATGCGGGTATTACACGCTTTCCCAATTTCCACATCGGATATTCCGCGCGTGGCCTTTACCATCGGATTATGATTACGAGGTCGAGGTTGAGAAGGAGAGCGAGGCGAGGCCGGACCGAGCTCAATTTGCGACAAAGACTGCTCCTGCTGCATCCACCGAGGACCAGACACTAGTTGATCCATCTACCCACGGTTCTCCTTCTCCTTCGGGTTCTCCCGAGGTGTAGGTCAGGGGCGTTCTCTCTAACTCAATCCTTGGTGTTGTGGTTGTGTTTTGTTTGTGTTTAGCTTTTTGTCTCTGGTGGGTGTTTTGTTGTTGTTGTTCTCGTTTGTTCAATAAAAGCATGTGATTCTGTTTTCGATGATTTCTAAGGATGATGTTTGGCTGGCAAGGGATAGGTTTATGATGTCAATCTGTTTTGTTTATATTGTGATCTTTGGCACGCCTTATTGTTGTCCGTTTTTACCCTTATTTTATGGGTGTACCTCTATTAATTTGGTATTAGCATATTAGTTCCTATAGGGATTGACCATCGCATCGGTAAATCTTAATTGGCTTACGATTTTGTATGAGTGCACATCTTTTATATTGGGTTGGGACTCCCTGAGACAATATACATGAGTGTGTCAACATGGATATGACGTAGGCCCTTTTGGATCGATTGTGCCTTTCTAGCCTTCCCTAATATGATATTTTCCTAGGGTCCCCTTTGAGCTTACAAGCTTTTTCTTTCTTGCATCCAAGAATATTCTTTCAGATACCCACATATATTATTCCTTACCTGTCACCTTGGGCATGCCTAATTGTGGTTCAGTTTCTCTCATATCTATAATAGTGCCCGTATTAATCTTATGTTAAGATAACAGTGTCTCACCCCTCATTTTTGTATAAGTCTCAACATTGGGGACAATGTTATGTTCTAAGTTTGGGGTGGGCGAGGTAAAGTAACCTCGAGAAGTTGAGGGTGAAGTTGTGAGAAGTGTAAAAAAAAATGAAGAAAAAACGGAGATGATAAACGAAAAAGGTGAAGATGCGGGGTCTCTATAAAAAGAAAAGAGAAATGGCAGGATAGTTGGAACCAAGAATGAGTTAGGTGCCCAGGTGTTTTGAGCTACATTATCCCAAAAAATCCTACCGTCACCAAGCCTAACATTATAAGCTGTTAAAGACCTACTGATCCAGTATTGATGACACCCATGTTAGTGGAGAGGGGGTTAACCGAACTGAATTGTGGAGACATTTGTGCACTTGATAATCAAAGCATGGTCATATTAAGAAGAACTAAGTTATGGGAAGATTCATGTAGTAGCTAATGTGTTATATACCTGTTTATATCTGAAGGGCGACATCCTTGCAATACGAGGTGATTGACCAGATTCGCAATGAGAAGAACTGAATGATCCTTTTTCTATTAAAGAACCATGATCGAAAGCGACGCCCTAGTGATTAAGTTAACATCTTGGTTATCGCTCGAGCATTTTGAACATCGCTTCTTGTTTTGTGGGTGTGTATTTGTTGAAATGTAACATCACCGAGGACGCAGTAATGAGCTAAGTTTGGGGTGTGATAACTCTTATAAAAGAGTTATTATATGACCTTTGATGATAATATCCTCGAGTTTATCGGATTACATTCGTTAGTTTGCTTTTATGTTATATGTTTATGTTAT
The DNA here is from genome assembly GCA_036937905.1 of Salvia rosmarinus. Lineage (NCBI taxonomy): Eukaryota > Viridiplantae > Streptophyta > Magnoliopsida > Lamiales > Lamiaceae > Salvia > Salvia rosmarinus. The sequence goes on from CM072817.1 coordinate 64,735,852, forward strand.
GTTTATGTGTATGTGTGAAGCATTGAGTCGTGAATTTAAAGGGTTTTTAATGGCATTTATGCGTTATTAGTTATGGCATGAAGCAGGAAGGACAGCAGTGAAGAAGAGGCTGAAGTCCGCTGAGTCAAAGTCAAGCTCCAAGTTGAACGCGCAAGCAAGGCCGAACTCGTGAGTGAACCTGACTTCGATGTACGAGGAAGGATTGAACGGAAAATGCTGAAAAATGAGGGAGCAGAGTCAAACTACAAGGACTAAGTCAAAGCTTAGGAAAAGTAAAAACCGAAGAGGCTGGAGCGAAGTCTGGAAGCCGAGCTCAAGACTACCGAGCTCATGAGCAGAACCGAACTAAGGAAAGAAAGAGAATAGAGCCGAGCTCGCAACCTAAGCCGAGCTCAAATGAAAAGTTCGCAAGTACGAAGACGACCTCGATACTAAAACGTATAAGCGAGGCCGGACTCGCAAGCGAGGCCGGACTTGCAAGCAAGGCCGGACTTACAAGTGAGGTCGGACTCTAAGCCGAACTCGAGAATGATGACCGCATCTGAGATCGGATTCATGAACGAAGTCAGGCCCGTTCAAAGGACGAGCTCGGAAGAAAGGAAAGAAAAGGCGATATCACGACGCCGAGCTCGAAGTGAGACGGACCTTTATGTGAGGTCGAGTTTGTAAGGGGTTGAGTTCGATGTGAGGTCTTCATCGGGAGGGACGAGCTCGTGCTCGCAAACCGAGTAGAGGAGCTCAGATAGCGGATGAAGCGCGCTTATGAAAAACGAAGAAGAGATTTGCAGACCACGACCACGTGGCGGTGGCCACGACAAAGATAAAGGACGCGCTTTGCCGAGCCAACGGAAAAGAAAGAATCGGAGGATGAAGGGTTTGCGGTGCCTAGTCCGCACACCCAAAAAGTGTCGAGTTGGTTATTAAAGAGGCGACAATCGAGATTATTCATTGTTCAATATCTGGAAGAAGGAATCGGGGCAACACCTTGGAGAAGAAGCTATCGGAAGAGGCGACGATCCAAGGGGGAGCACGTGATTCCGGCGACGAGTGTTAACTTTGAATCTCGAATTCTTTTTACTTTGCTATGGCATTTGTGTTTTTGAATTTTGTTGCACAGCTCGCTATGAGCTAAATTTGTAGGGCTTGATCTTTTGATGAAACCCATGTTCGTGTGACAAGCCCGTTTTTCGCTTATCTTGTTAAGTTATTATCGTTTTCTTGGCGATTATTTATCTTGCTTGTGATTGATCACCATGGATGAGATTTTAGCTCTATGATTTCTGGGAAGCTCTCATAGAGTGAAAAACAAGAAAGTGACGCAAGAACATGATTTAAATATTATGTGTGTGAATAGCATAGAATATGTGTTTGTCTTCATGGACATAAATGAATGGAATGGTAGAGATACTCTTAAAGCACTTCGGTATAGGAATATATTGACGAGCTTAGAGGGTATAATCTTAGATTTGGAAAAATACTAAGAGTTGGAAGATTTCATGTCATAATAACGAGGCAAAGATAATGTTGAAGCGTGGCGAGTACGGAGCATGGGTGGAATCAAGTGGTCAAGTCTATTTTCCCTCTTAATGTCAGTTGTTCAATCATAATTTGTCTAAAAGTCCGCCTCGTCTCGGTGTAATATTTCTCTTTAATTGTTTCTCTCTCATAATCACAAACAAATTGTCTTCGACGTGGTTTAAAAAATGTGTTCCCTGTGGATTCGATCTCGGAATATTTCCGTATATTACTTGTTGATTACGTGCACTTATCTATTTGTTTATTTCTGTAACTTTACCATTAAAATGTTAATACTTGTTTATATTTATTCTAGTTATGTTAAACAACTCCTTAAATTGATGTTTTTTGTAAGTTTTAGTTAATTGTTTAATTTAATCTATTTATACATTGCAATTTACATTTTAATCTCCAAATATTTTTTTCTATAGAAATTTTATTATTGGGATAAGGATTTGAAGGATGACATTGTTTATGAGCTTTGTCGCACAAAGGTAGGGGATAGATACAGGGATCTTCTTCACAAGATCAAAAGGAAAATGAATTACAAGATACCACCTCCCTTCATTCCCATTCAGGAGTGGGCAGCTTGGAAGCAATATTGGAGTCGTGATGAAGTACAAATAAAGGCGATAAAAGCACGGAATAGTAGGATGACTGAGCCCGATGGCGAGGGAACAATGATTGTTAAGCATAGAGGTGGCTCAAAAACTACTTTAGAATATGCAATGGAGTTGGTAAATATCTCATACTTTAATAAATTTCATTTTTTTAATTTAATTTCTACTTTAAAAAATTTCATTTGTTTGATTGAATGCACAGACAAAAGCATGTGGTGTCGAAATACCTCAAGTGCAGTGGGATGTATTCAGGAGGTATCAAGTCCTAGGAGGCCCCTCAAAGAAGAAGAGATTGTTTGTTGCAGGTTCTCTTGCAAAGAGCTTCATAAGTAATCCTAGTGGATCGAGTGTCGATTCTGCAGCGACATCCCGGATCGATCCAGTGGTGACACATGAGTACAATCAGAAGTTGATAGAGATGGAGGAGACGCTACAACGGGAGAGACATCAGCGCAATGAATATGAAGAAAAAATGAAAGCTCAGCGTCGGGAATATGAAATGGAAGCTCAGCGTCGGGAATATGAGGAGAAAATGGAGGCTCAGATGAGGGTGCTAAATGAGACATAGAAGCATACACTTGAACAATTATGCTCTCAATAGGAGGCTTTCCAGCAGTTCATGTCGGGTTGGGGTTCTACTAGCGGTACATGATATGTCATATTGATCTGGTTGATATATCATTGACTTGAAGCATCATCGGATATTAGATATATTAGAATTTGGTTGTTGGATTATGTTATGTTTACTTTTGAATTATGTTTTGGATTGTATTTGTGAATTATGATGTGTTATGGATTACGTTTGTAGGTTATCTTATGGTATGTTTGTGTTTCGAAATTGGTACACATTTTGTTGAATTTTTGGTTTAGCATTTTTAAGATGAATTTGCGGTTGAACATGTTATAGTTATTTTGGTTTAGAAAGATCATTTTTATAAAAAAAAAAAACGATGAAATAGTGACAGAACGATTACAACCGAGAACACTCAATTTAGCAACGGAATATAATCCGTCGCAAATAGCGATGGAAAAATCCACCACTATTCCGTCGCTAATCAACGACGGAATTATTTCCATCGTTGATTAGCGACGGAATTTGCCTCAATTAAAATCGCCGATTAGCGATTTAATCAAGTCCATCGCTGATTAGCGACGGAATATTCCGTATCAATTCCGTCGTTGATCAACGACGGAACCGTTTTTTGTGACAAAATTTTCCGTCGTTGATCCGTCGCTAGTTTAGCAACGAAATTTAGTCCGTCGCTGATCTTATTTAGCGACCACGATTTTTGATGCGGAATATTTCCGTTGTAATTCCGTCGTTAATAGGATTTAGCAACGGATTTTTAAGGTTTAGCGATGAAATTTTCCGTCGCTATTCTGCTATTTTCTTGTAGTGATATATCTTAGATGATAAATTATATCATAGGAAAAATAATTAGAAAGATTCATAGGTGAAAAAACCCTAATTTTCGAAATTAGGGTTTTCGAAAATTACATTTTGTTCAATAATTATTCCTTAATTCTCTAGTATTATTTTAATGCTAAATAATACTCTAATTACATAAAATAATCATAGGAATTTAAATATTATAATTCCTTGATCATTAAACTCAATTTTCTAATCGTCTCTAACCGTTGACGTTCAAAACGCTCATAATCGACCCATCTCAAAATGGTCGTAATAAAGTTGTAATCACTTTATTAAATCATTCCAATAATAATGGAATTTAATTATAAGTTTTGACACTTAGAAAATTTTACGAAATTTTAACTATCGATATTCAATTGACGTTAAAATATTACTACCGAAATATTTTATATAATTATATTCCTTAATTCACAATCATTAGTGAATATGATATAGAATTCATTATCTCATAATTAATCGAAATCATTATTCGATAAATTACTAATTCAAATATCACGTTGAAACCCTAATTTACTTAAATTAATTATCGTAATTAGCCTTTAATTCTTCGGGATATTACAACCATGAAAGTGGAATCGTCCGAAAAGTTGATGATCTCTTCTTCAATGAGCATATGCATGAAAACTTTGATGTTTTCAATGAGCAAGACATTATTACGACCACTTTGGAATCGAAAAATCAATGAAGATAAAAACTACCATAAATGACAAGTTTTGATCTCTTTGGAGATAGGAATGTTCGATTTACAATGAAAGACATTTTAAACCCTTAAAATAAAAGTTGATCTTTTAAAGTCTGGTCAAGGTATTTCACTTGGTTTAAAGACATGCAAACCATCTTTCAAATCGCTTTCCGGTCATCAACAAACATTTCATTAATTCTCGAAAGATCATGTTGTTTATGACAATGGTATTGATGAAAAGACAATGATGTTACGTGTCAACTTGCTCTTTTCACTTTTATCCGATGTTGCTATGAATGGTGTTATTGATGCTACGACTTGACAATGGACAAAATAGGTTCACTCGTATGATTGAAAGGAGAATATTGGAAAGGCTTGGTATCCAAGATTTCTTTCTTGATTGGTACTATGAACAAAGAGAAACTTACCTTTAAAAGGTTATGGTGTCCACGCAAAATTTCTCGATATCAAAACCTCAAAGTGAACCCGCCACTTTACTTAACAATACATTTTGATGGCCGCACTCATGAACTACATTTTGCGTGGTGAAGATCCAATCGTTCTTTGTCATCAAAGGTGATGATGGTCTCAAAAGATAAGCAAATTTGGGTTGTCGGAGTGGCGTCATTTCGAACTTAAAAGAATTTTGAAAATGGATTTCAAAATTGACATCAATGTGCCCATGAATTTTTGTGGGTACTTTTCATGGACCAAATCTTATCCCGCACATTGTGCGTAAGGTTTTAAAATTCTTGGGAATAGGTTTTGTGATTATGAGCATTTTGTGAATACCAACAATCTCTTCGAGATTGGGTTCGACTATCAATCATGTCACCCCTCAATCCTAAGTACGGATTAATGTGGATTGTAACTCTAAACATGGATAATTATACGTGGAGATCCCTTTTAACAATAAATTGTAAAACATATGTCAAGTATATTCTTGGACTTTAATACATAAATTTAGGTTCTTGCAATGAAGACATGTGATAAGTACATATGACGATGTACTATCAAGGTATAAACTTTTCAAAGTGACAATAATCCTATTGCTCAACACCGCCCATCCATCATCCGCTCAACCCGCACATTTAAAACAAACATGCGGTCGAGTACAAGAATGCACTCAGTGGACTCATGCCAAAAATATTTTATCATTTGAAGATTACACTGCCACATCATGGTAAGACACAAGGGTTTTAGTTGAAAATGCCTTGCGCTTACTAAAACATTTTATCAGTTCATAAAAATCATCGCCTGGCCAGGCATTTTTCTTGGTGTGTATGATCCATATCCCTTATCATCATTCATCATAACATCATAGTTGAACGTCGTGAAGGAGGCCTCCCTCTACGACGCCGTGACCGGCCGTGAATTGTCCTTACAAAGACACAAATCACCTTAGGTGTACACGTTAATCCTAGCTGTATTGTCCTTCCCAAGCACGTGATCCGATATCGATTTTCATTCATAAGTTGGGAGCGACCCAACAACATTCATAACATTTCATAACATTTCATAATATCGCATGGATAGGATACATACACAAAACATAAATATTTTAAGGTGTAATCTTGTAAACATTTTATCAATAGCTGAAATAAGCATCGTAAATAAATATTTCGAAGCATTTTATTTTTGAGTAGAGTAAAGCCCACCGGATGTAGATCGCCTTAATCCCATTTCTTGGACTGTAAGTCCTAGCTTTAGCCTATCTATTCTCGCCTCGAGGTTTTGGAGCTGGAAAATCCATTAGGTCTTAGAACCCATATTTCTATTTTAGTGTATATCATGGTATGATATACACTCAATTGACCACGTGGTAGACTTAGTCAAATATTTCACGTTAAGGTATGCTTCGTGAAAATATCGTATCATGATGTTTTATCATAATTGTACATCTTATAATGCTCTATCGCACCTTGCGACATAACATAATGAATGCATCGATTAATAGCATGTTAGTCACATAAGGCATACTTCACATAGGGGTTTCCAACACTTGGTCAAATTTCAAGTGTTTTAATTTCAGCAAAAACAGCTTGAAACAATCCAAGTGACATACTTTGATGACCCATAACTCTCGATTCAGAATACGTATGGTCGCACAAAGATACATTCTGGATACCTCTAAACATGTACTACAAGTTCTAAGAAGGAATTAAATCCAAAAGAGTCGTGGTTCGGAAGATATGGGGTCTCAAAGTGGGCAACTCAAACTGACTTCTATACTTAGAAAATTTTTCAGAATTTTCAGTTTTAGCTTAACGACGAGGGTTTTATGAGGCTCGTAACTTTGACTCACAATACCAAAATGTCTGCAGGCTACCAATTTAGAAACCTTGTAACAAGTACTTCATATGTCATGAAGACCATACTGGAAAATATCTAACTCATCGAGAAATACATAAGTCCAAAGTTGACTAGTTGGAAATGGACAGTTTCCAGTAGGTGACTTTGGGTCGATGAAAGGTATACCTATAAAACTTGGTTTGGGATCAAACTTTCCAGATCATAACTAGACATGGTGAGGAACATTTCTTATGAAGAAACCCAAGTCCAAATCGGACTACAAATGGCTTGAACACCTCACGTAAAAGTCATACTCGAACAGCCTATTATATGAAAAATTTACTAAGGCAGTTTGTCCAAAACAACTTACTGTAATGTATCAACTTTAAAAATTCACCGTGAGTTCATTATAAGGAATCTGGAAATGAAACCAATCATATTGAAAAACCAATTAAGTCTAGTTTTATCCAGAAAAAGCCTCACTCAATGATTCACCATAGATTGGGAGATAAAATGTTTTACCACAAGCTATCAATCCCGTGACAGTTTTGTACAGTTAACTTGTAAAATCTGGAATAAATAGTAAAGATTTTAGAAAATTCTAAAATTTACAGGAATCTTCCAGACATGCTGAATTATGTTTCTGCCAAATTTTAGAGTTTTATCATTAGCCAAACTTAAAATGAAAGCCACGCACTATGGGTGATAAACACGGCGATTTCTCAGATTTGTGCAGTGTTTTTGATAAATACAATTAAAATAGCAAATCAAGTTGGATGGACTTGAAATTTTACAGAGGCATACTAGACACATATAATTTCAACATATCAAAAATTCACAATCATCGGACCACGGAAACTTAGTCAAATAAATTCGGGAAGTTACTGATCGTCCAGATTAACAACATGCAATCACTTTCAAGTATAGAACCAACACCATCAAGCTTATTGATGAACATGCATGTGTATATTTCGATCAAAGTAACTTATGGGTGTAGGGATTTTACCTTGGATCAGAGTTTTAACAAGGTTGAGGGAGAGATGGAGGTGCGACGGAGCTCATGCTCCGGTTGAGATGAAAGTGGGGGAGGGGAGGAGCTCTTGGCCTCCTTGCAAACCTTAGAGAGAGGGAGGAGAGGAGATGGCTGCAGTCTGAATTTGGGGAGGGGAGAGTGTCGTGGGGGAGAAGGCTGAAGTGGGAGTGTGGTGTTACATGGGTGGTAGTTAGGGGTGACAAGTGTTGTCCCATGACCTTGCATGGTAACACTTGTCCCTACACACACACACCCCTCTACACGACACACACACACATGCACTATATATATATCTGATTTTAATTGCTTAGTTAGGTTATAATTAATCACATTGTCATATAGTAGATACATGCAATAGGAAAAATCAACAAGATAAACTTGTATACATAGGTGTATAGTTTTCGGCTTTTACACTATGCCAATGGGTCTAAATTTTTATTTTCATGCCAAACATTGATATATGTTATAACATATAGTTTAGATGATAGATAATATCATAGGATAAATTAATGGCATCATTTTATGCGATAAAAATCGAGTTCGAAAATTAGGGTTTTCGAACGTTTGAAAAATTGGTCACTCTCAATTCTTGTTGATCTAGCATTGATTTAATGCTTAATAATACTGTAATTACATATACTAATCATAGGAAATTAATTCCTATAATTTCTTGATCGATTAAAATGCTTTTCGCTTCATCTCAAAACGTTAACGCTTGAAAACGTTGCAAAACGCTCATTATCGACTCATCTCGAAATGGTCGTCATTACTTTAATAAATTATTCCATTAATAATGGAATTTAATTCTAAGCTTAATTTCTTAGAAAATTTACAACGCTTTAACTATCGATACTGAAATCGACGTTAAAGTAAAATACGACCTATACACTTCATATACTCTTATTCCTTAATTCACAATTCTCCGTGAATATAAAATAGAATTCATTCCTTCAGAATAATCGAAATCATTATTCGATATCTTATGGATTGAATCATCTCAAATAATTTCTAATTTACGGGTTTTAAATACCGTAATCAAGCATTTAATCATGGGTATTACATCCTACCCCTTAAAAGAAATTTCGTCCCGAAATTTGCATACCTCATAAAGTATGGGTATCTTAACATCATAACATCATAACTTTCTATGTGCTTTTCTTTCGTCCATGGTTCTTCCATTCGACTTTTATTATAAGACCCAAACTTGCTTCTTTAATCGTTGAATCGCACGATCAAATTAGTCGAGATTTTCATCATAACCCATCCGAGTCAAAGGTCACATCATCATGTTGGTTTACGTGAATTGGGTCATTTCGTATTTCTTAATCGCGACATGAGGAAAACATTTCGTACTTTCCCCCAAATGTGGTGGAAGTACCAAGCTATAGGCTACTAGGCCTATCATTTCTAGGAGCTCGTAAGGTCCTATAAAACGTGATCTCAACATTCTTGTATCTAAACTTATAATTCCTCTAGATGGAGAAATCTTAAGAAACTTAATTCCGCATTCAAGAATGCAGGTTTACGTGTACCAGCGTAAGACTTTTGTCTGTCCTAAGCTTTTCTTATTCCTTGCCTTATTGGCAGATATCTTTATCATTTCATTTACAACGTCAGGACTTTATACTTTTTCTCACCTTCTTTATTACAATAAAGTGGTGGTCAATACTTCTTTTCGTAATACGCTTCATAAGGCTACATTGATCGTTATTTGGTAGCTATGGTCGTACGTAAACTTACTAAGTGGTACAATACGTTCTCACTTGCATCTTGGTTTAACACTTGTGTTCTATCGTATCCTTAAACATTCATATTGTCCCTTTGATCGCTCTTCTGCCTGTGAGTGGACATCTATGTTAAGGCTCAATCTCGTATCTAACTCCTTTTTATGAGTTAGTTCAAAATCTAGGGGTACTCTTGAAGTCTCTATCTGAACTGATAGGTTTTGGTACTCCTTGTAAATATAAAATTTCCTTTTTGTATAACTGAGTTAACTTATCGATCTACGAGTCATCCGAATTGTCGAGACAAAACATAATTGGCGAGTCAATCCACTATTAGCCATATAGTAGTGCAACTTCTTTACGACTTTGGTAAAACGTCAGAAGATCTATTTCTATATCATTCTATTTTCATTCGTGTAGTTCTAGAGATTATACTCTTTATAAGGCCTTTGATACAATGCCTTTACTTATTGGTAACCAGAGACACCGCTTCGACAAGATGGTTATATCTCATTTCATTCCTTGCTATCTAACTTTTCTTGTAAATCATAATACATCTTAATAATGCCGGTTGGCGGTATGAGAAGGATCATGAAATTCATTCTTGGTTTCATTTCTAAGCTTTTATTATTGCTTGGAAATATATATATATATATATCTCTTTAGACAATATAACATTGTCCAAATGTTCCTTAAAATATCCTTTAGCTCTTCATTCCTTATTTTAATTTGTATTCTATTCCCATCTTCATTTTCTTTTTAGTCATATTTCACCTTGGTTGTGGGAATACTACTTACATTCGTCCTCGATTTCCGACTATTTCATTCTCGTTTTCTTAACTTTTCTCGATGAGTTTTCCTTTTCTATAAGGACATACCATAATTTAGACTGAAATTTATATCTTAGGCATTAAATTCTACATTAACCGTTCATAGGTGATCATTTATCACATTTATAATCTTTTACTGATTCGTGCCATCTTTCCTATCTTGTATCCAAGTTTCTTTGCTCGAAGAATAAATTCTAACTTTTGTAAATTGTGAAGGGTTCTTAATTTATTGATATAGGAGTGAAATTTCCAAGACTTTGGTATTTATACTACCGTTACTATAAGAGGTAATAGATTTTGGCACTCCGTGAAGTCGTATAATCTTCTTTACATACAGCTGGGCTAACTTGTCAGATCTATAAGTACTTTGGATTGGTAGGAAGTGAGCACTCTTGGTGAGTCTATCAACAATTACAAATATAGCGGTGTTCCCTCTTTTTGGTTTAGGTAAGTTCGTAACGAAGTCCATCGTTATTTCATCCCATTTCCACTCGGGTATTTCCAACGGCTGAAACTTTTCGTATGGACGTTGGTGTAACGCTTTCATCTGCTGGCAAACAAGACAGTGTTCCACGAAAGAAGCTATGTCTCGTTTCATGCCTTCCCACCAAAAATTTTCTTTCGGGTCTTGGTACATCTTAGTACTATCTCGGGTGGCGGTGTAGGTGTATCGTGAGCCTCACTCATTATTTCATTTTGAAGTTTTGCGTCGTCTCGAACGCATATTCTTCCTTCGCATAATAAGGCGTTGTCCGACGCCTCCTGGAAGTTCTTAAATCCTTCAGCCCTTACCCTTTCTTGGATCTTTTCTAACTTTTCCTCCATCCTTTGTCTCTCGACGATCCTTTTTCTTAAATCAGATTCTGTCACTATTTCAAGTCATGAGTTGAAAAATTTTGTTCATGTGGCCTAAGTCATCGTGACACATAAGTTATTATTTATCTCATATTAATACATAGCCTTACTTTTATTAATCCGTGAGAATTGTGACTCTATTTTGGGGTAACTATCTTATTGGTCTTCATACCTTAGAGAGTTCTTAATGGATCTCAATGTAAGTCAATTAATCTATAAAATTCATGATCTTATTTTAGGTCATTGACGTTTTCATCTTTATTTGTTTTGTCCTTTGTCGATCTACATTGTTCTCTTTTAAAGACACTATGTGCCCGAGGAATATTTCTTTTGTCGAAATTTACAAAACGTAGATTGCAAAATTTTGCCCGCTATTAAAAGTCGTAAGACAGCCCTTCGATTTTCTTTATGTTCTTTCTCGTCCTTTGAATAAATAAGAACATCATCCGTAAGGATTGAGATAAAAATTTTCTAGGTATGTGTGAAACACTCGATTTTTGAGGTTCATGAACAGGGCTGGTGCATTGGTTAGTTCGAAGGGCATAACTATTATCTCATAGTAACCATATCTTATTCAGAACAATTCATTTCCGTATTTTGGATACCATTCTTCAAGACCATATAATATTACATCATAATGCCTCAGTGAGGACTTTTCATACATTACTTATGAGGGTCGGTCTACCGAGCTGACTGATTACAAGGCGTCTAGCTCTTTTTACACTCAAAACTTTGACACTTCTTTCACCATATTCATAAACTCTTCCGAACTACGTTTATTTTACATATTATAATCACATCATTTTCATCATAAACCATTATCTACATATAAGTCTTATATGTTCTTAAGAGTCTATGTCTTTGAATGACCTTTGTCAGAGTCGTACTTCTCCCTTGGAAACTTGCCTTTCTCCAAGTACGTTTTTGTTTTCATACTTCTGATGATCGTACTCTTCGAGAGAGCAGGTCCAGCCACACACCCGCTTCTTCTTTAATACCGTAAATTGGTGTTACCTTTATCGAAAGTATGGTTGGGTTGGTAGCGGTAATTCTCCTAATCCGCGAGGCGATAAGATTTTGTCCTTTTGCCTTCTCGCCTCTTTCCGTACCATTGATGGCACAGACGGGGCGGCGTTCGAACATCGTTTACAACCATTCCTTTATACTGTGTGGTGTAACCTGCCGAGGTTCAGGACAAGTACTCGTAGGTGTCGTTCCCTACGCATTATATGTATGCTTAAACTTGTTGATAAATCCTGGTAAGTCTACCGAGACTTTGGAACTTTTCTCATGGAGAAAATATTATATTGATATTCCTTTTGCAAAATTCTGCCGATCTGTTGGTAAATGACTGATAAGTCGTTGGATACCATCCTCATTTGTCACTCTATAATTACGAGCATCCTTCCAAAGATGTAGGAACTTCTCCAAAAACTGTCCTAAATCCATGCCTAGTTCATAATAAAAGAGCCGATATGCTCGTGTGAGTTATAACCTTGTAGGGCTTAGGGTTAACTTTTAACTCGTCAGACTCCTTTTCTTGCCATCTGTAAACATATAGTTCTAGATGAGTCCGACTTAAATTAAGCAATGGAGGGGATTTCTAAACAAGAAGGATCTCTTAAAGAATTATACACTTTAAGACATATATAACCCGTAGATGACTCATGACTCTTATCTTAATACTCATTTTACGTTTTATATCTTCAGTCGTATATTGCTTTAAAGATATTCGTGATAGGCTAACAAAGTGGTACCGATATTACGTCATGTGAAACTCTAACGAAAGGTTAGGCCCAAGTCACTAATCACATGAATGACAGCCATTTCCGAAACTTCTTGTCTCTAAAATTATATCTACGTTCCACACAGATGTAATGATCCAAATCATTGGATAGCACTTTAGGCGATTCTAGGTTCAATTCTGAGCTTAAGTAACACTTGCGATGGTCATAATTCCCGTATAGGTAAGGAGATTTTCATTTCTTGATTCGTTTACCCTGAGTTGGGTTCTATCGCTTCTACGCATACTTGTGCGATGTCAAAAAGCGAAGCACCTATATCGAACAAAATCTTATGGCTATTCTGAGAAATTTTTCCTCATACATATTCTGCCTTTTGGTTCTGTTTGATCATTTTTCGGTCTAAGTATAGGCTTTGGTCTACTGGTGTTCCCATTTATTCAAGTAAATGTCTATTTCATATGTCATTGTCCTTTCCATTGGGACATTATGTTCCCTTGCTATGGTCTTCTGTTGCCTCATTCACTTTATACTTCTCGGTATCCGTATCGTTATGCTTTTACCAATAGCATTCGTGGTTAGGTCTACATCAACTTATCCTTTGATATTTGATATATTTCAATAACTAAGTCTCATCTTAGAGATCGTCATGTTTCTATCACTATCATTCATTCATAATCCAAGTATGAATGATTAAATTTCTTTTTTTTTCACTTTATCGATCTTAGGAGTATATTTCTCATATATTCTTACTTTAAACTCTTTTCCAGAGAAGTCCTTGTACTGGCCTTTAGCGTCATCGTTTGTAATATCCCTTTTTGGATATAGTCATTTCTTCTTAATCTTTTATTGATTCATCGTGCAATTTCGCATAAGATAAAATCCTTTGTCCACTGGGGATGTATTATACTTTTGCTTTGACGTCAAATATCTTTACCATTTTCTCGACATTCAATGATTTCTTCATTTCCATGTCAGAGATACTTAATACCTCACTTTATTGATCGTCACAAAAATATGGGGATAAGATTTACAATTAGGTCCACCTTAAGATCCTTCCATGTGAATCTTTTCTTGTGTTCTCTTGGATGTATTTCCTTTGCAAGATCTAGAGAAACTATCTTGCTTGTTAACTATTAAGTTACACAAGACAAGCTTTTTGTGTCGTTATAACTTAGGGTATTAAGATTCATTTCAAAATAATGAATCTATTTCTTAATCCGTTTCCTTACTTCAAGGGAATTACTTTACTTATCGAAGTCATAACATCTCTGAAGCTTATATCATATCATGAACTATCTAATTGTATAGCTTATAATTTCTTCTGCTATTTTTGACTTTTGTCCATTTTCTTGAGCATGGTATCTGAAAGTAATCTCACTTTCTTTATACTTCGGTTTCCACTTTCAGGACTAGAACCGTTATCATTGTCATATGGCTGGGTAGGGTAGTACATTCGTACACCATAACTTAATTCTAAGCATCTCATTTCCATGTCTTGGCTTTGGAGTTATTTTCTCCATACTTAGTTCACATACTAGGGCTATCCTCGTCGTTCACACAATCTTGAGGATTACGATTCCTCAATCTCATTACCTTTTGTTTAACTAAGTTTAATTACCCGGAATCGATTATGCTCAAACATAATCTCATTGACTGAGGTATAAGGCGGGAGATTTATTGTCTGAGACGCTATCATTTCCTTATATATATATTCTTTGAAAAGAATATCTTGTATGCATCTTTATTCTTTTAAACGTGTCTAACCTACTAGCGAGGTTTCAAGGACATCAAACTATCTTAAAGATAAATTGTAATTGCTCTCGTCATGACATAATAAGGGAAATTCATATCCCACAGATATCATATACTTTTCTTTGCTTTTATTCTTGCATTCAATGCTAAAGAGTATCTTATTCAAAATTTTGTTATCATAACAGTCATATGAAGGCATAACTTCACTGTCATCAATCTTTGTAAAGCCCATCAAGGGTCATCACATTCATGTGTATCATAGGAAAAATATCTCATTTCATCGAGATTTTCTTTACATCATAATTTCTTGATGTCTATCACTTTACTAGTCTGAAACTTTTAGGTGACTGAGATAAGTCAACCTATTTCAGGCCCGACATTTATCGCTTTACTAATTCGTACTTAGGTGACAAGGTAAGTCAACTTTCATCTTACTTGATGGTTTCAAGAGTCGAGAAAGATTATCACGACTACTTACAGAATGTACTGTCTCACCCATCAAGATAACATCTCTTCAATGATTGAATCGATATGTTCCTTGGACTGAATAAATGGGGCTCTAGGGTCCAAGACCGAATGACAACTATCGAGATTTCTTTGGTCATATGGGTGGCGGACCGTCACAATTATATTCTCATCACGCAAGGATTTGGGTTCAAAAGGACACTTTGTAAATTTTGAGTTGGAATTTTCTTCGTAAGAAGTGAGAAACTCGAATGATTTCTCAATTGGAACTAGGTCATGAGTTAAACTCAATGACGTAAATTGGGTAATGGATATAATTTGAAAGCTTATATACCCATAATAGGTCATCAACAAAGTTCTCATGTATGTCAAGGTTCTACTTGTATTATCAAGATTTTACTTTCTTAGTAACATTCTAGGATTAGATCATACTATAAATGATCTTACTCTTTTCAAATCATAGAACTAACTTCAACTGATTCTCATGAATTCTGGAATAGGAATCAGAATTTGGTCCTCCATAAGAAATGAAGTACAGTGCATTAGGAGCACGTAGGCGAAAACCATACGTAAATCGGAGTTCACACGACCGAGAACGAGTCAAAACAAAATCACTGCGCAGTGCAGGGAAATTTACACGCTTTCGCGCCGAGGTCATAAGCGATGCCGACACCAAGGTCGTGCATGCCGTTACCGATGCCGAGGTAGTACAGATTCATACCGAGCCGAGGTCGTACAGGCTACCAAAGTCGACATGTTAAATTCGATGTTACAAATTCCCGATTTCGAAGTCGACAGTCGCACATGTCGATGTCGAAGCCGAGGTCGTACATGTCGAGGTCGAACAATTTCGTATAAATCTTTCACTTTTCTTCACTCAAGGTGGAATGAAGTTCTCAAATCCATCACTAATCTTGTTCTTGTAATTGAAGGAAATTCTTACTTCTATGTTCTTTCGTAGAAAGGGATCATGCGTCTTATAAGGTCTACGTTCTGTTGAACTAGCATGCTCATCATCATAATCAACTTTGAGATTGAAGTAAAACTTCGAATATTCCTACGTAGCTCATTTATATGCACGTATTTCGTTGAATTTAAAGGATTCAACATATCATATTTGACAATTCAATGTCCAATCTCAATCATCTTAAACATGAATAATCATAACTTTGTTCATAATAATGAACCCTTATTAAATTCCGTGAATTCAAACATTTCATCTTCGCATATCGTGCCAAACTTTCTCATATCATTGTCATCATCTTTCTTATATTTTCCTTCTTTTCATAACTTTCTCGACAAGTCATTTGTCATATCATTCATTTTCAACCGTTCTCATAGCTTTCATTTCTTTTCAAAGATCATTTCAATCATCCTTCACTTTAAACTTTTCATTTTATTTAAAAAATCATTTCATAAACATTCGTCCGCCAAAGCTAATTTTCAAAACTTTGGGAAAAGAGTCATTTACCTCCTTTCGGTTGAGCTTGATGTGATGGAGTGTTGAGCATTGTCACCGATCTCTAGAAGTCTAATGACTCAATCTAGACTTAACCTTAAAGAAGATTTTGGGTTCAAGAGCGAACCGCTCTGATACCACTCTGTCACAGCCCCTCAATCCTAAGTACGGATTAACAGGGATTGTAACTCTAAACATGGATAATTATACAGGGAGATCCCTTTTAACAATAAATTGTAAAACATATGTCAAGTATATTCTTGGACTTTAATACATAAATTTAGGTTCTTGCAGCGGAAGACATGTGATAAGTACATATGACGATGTACTATCAAGGTATAAACTTTTCAGCGACAATAATCCTATTGCTCAACACTGCTCCATCCATCATCTCGCTCAACGCACATTTAAAACAAACATGCGGTCGAGTACAAGAATGCACTCGGTGGACTCATGCCAAAATATTTTATCATTTGAAGATTACATCGCCACATCATGGTAAGACACAAGGGTTTTAGTTGAAAATGCCTTGCGCTTACTAAAGCATTTTATCGTTCATAAAATCATCGCCGCGTGCATTTTTCTTAGTGTGTATGATCCATATCCCTTATCATCATTCATCATAACATCATAGTTGAACGTCGTGAAGCGAGGCCTCCTCACGACGCCGTGACCGGCCGTGAATTGTCCTTACAAAGACACAATCACCTTAGGTGTACGTTAATCCTAGCTGTGTATTGTCCTTCCAAGCACAGGATCCGATATCGATTTTCATTCATAAGTTGGGAGCGACCCAACAACATTCATAACATTTCATAACATTTCATAATATCGCATGGATAGGATACATACACAAAACATAAACATTTTGGCGGTAATCTTGTAAACATTTTATCATCATTGAAATAAGCATCGTAAATAAATATTTGAAGCATTTTATTTTTGAGTAGAGTAAAGCCCACCGGACCTGTAGATTGCCTTAATCCCATTTCGACTGTAAGTCCTAGCTTTAGCCTATCTATTCTTGGCCTCGAGGTTTTGGAGCTGGAAAATCCATTAGGTCTTAGAACCCATATTTCTATTTTAGTGTATATCATGGTATGATATACACTCAATTGACCATGTGGTAGACTCTAGTCAAATATTTCACGTTAAGGTATGCTTTGTGAAAATATCGTATCATGATGTTTTATCATAATTCGTACATCTTATAATGCTCTATCGCACCTTGCGACATAACATAATGAATGCATCGATTAATAGCATGTTAGTCACATAAGGCATACTTCACATAGGGGTTTCCAACACTTGGTCAAATTTCAAGTGTTTTAATTTCAAAAAAACAGCTTGAAACAATCCAAGTGACATACTTTGATGACCCATAACTCTCGATTCAGAATACGATGGTCGCACAAAGATACATTCTGGATACCTCTAAACATGTACTACAAGTTCTAAGAAGGAATTAAATCCAAAAGAGTCGTGGTTCGGAAGATATGGGGTCTCAAAGTGGGCAATTCAAACTGACTTCTATACTTAGAAAATTTTCAGAATTTTCAGTTTTAGCTTAACGACGAGGGTTTTGCGAGGCTCGTAACTTTGACTCACAATACCAAAATGTCTGCAGGCTACCAATTTAGAAACCTTGTAACAAGTACTTCATATGTCATGAAGACCATACTGGAAAATATCTAACTCATCGAGAAATACATAAGTCCAAAGTTGACTAGTTGAAATGGACAGTTTCAGTAGGTGACTTTGGGTCGATGAAAGGTATACCTATAAAACTTGGTTTGGGATCAAACTTTCCAGATCATAACTAGACATGGTGAGGAACATTTCTTATGAAGAAACCCAAGTCCAAATCGGACTACAAATGGCTTGAACACCTCACGTAAAAGTCATACTCGAACAGCCTATTATATGAAAAATTTACTAAGGCAGTTTGTCCAAAACAACTTACTGTAATGTATCAACTTTAAAAATTCACCGTGAGTTCATTATAAGGAATCTGGAAATGAAACCAATCATATTGAAAAACCAATTAAGTCTAGTTTTATCCAGAAAAAGCCTCACTCAATGATTCACCATAGATTGGGAGATAAAAATGTTTTACCACAAGCTATCAATCCCGTGACAGTTTTGTACAGTTAACTTGTAAAATCTGGAATAAATAGTAAAGATTTTTAGAAAATTCTAAAAATTTACAGGAATCTTCCAGACATGCTGAATTATGTTTCTGCCAAATTTTAGAGTTTTATCATTAGCCAAACTTAAAATGAAAGCCACGCACTATGGGTGATAAACACGGCGATTTCTCAGATTTGTGCAGTGTTTTTGATAAATACAATTAAAATAGCAAATCAAGTTGGATGGACTTGAAATTTTACAGAGGAATACTAGACACATATAATTTCAACATATCAAAATTCACAATCATCGGACCACGGAAACTTAGTCAAATAAATTGGAAGTTACTGATCGTCCAGATTAACAACATGCAATCACTTTCAAGTATAGAACCAACACCATCAAGCTTATTGATGAACATGCATGTGTATATTTCGATCAAAGTAACTTATGGGTGTAGGGATTTTACCTTGGATCAGAGTTTTAACAAGGTTGAGGGAGAGATGGAGGTGCGACGGAGCTCATGCTCGGTTGAGATGAAAGTGGGGAGGGAGGAGCTCTTGGCCTCCTTGCAAACCTTAGAGAGAGGGAGGAGAGGAGATGGCTGCAGTCTGAATTTGGGGAGGGAGAGTGTCGTGGGGAGAAGGCTGAAGTGGGGTGTGGTGTTACATGGGTGGTAGCTTAGGGTGACAAGTGTTGTCCCATGACCTTGCATGGTAACACTTGTCCCTACACACACACACCCCTCACACTACACACACACACATGCACTATATATATATCTGATTTTAATTGCTTAGTTAGGTTATAATTAATCACATTGTCATATAGTAGATACATGCAATAGGAAAATCAACAAGATAAACTTGTATACATAGGTGTATAGTTTTCGCTTTACACTATGCCAATGGGTCTAAATTTTATTTTCATGCCAAACATTGATATATGTTATAACATATAGTTTAGATGATAGATAATATCATAGGATAAATTAATGGCATCATTTTATGCGATAAAAATCGAGTTCGAAAATTAGGGTTTTCGAACGTTTGAAAAATTGGTCACTCTCAATTCTTGTTGATCTAGCATTGATTTAATGCTTAATAATACTGTAATTACATATACTAATCATAGGAAATTAATTCCTATAATTTCTTGATCGATTAAAATGCTTTTCGTTTCATCTCAAAACGTTAACGTTTGAAAACGTTGCAAAACGTTCATTATCGACTCATCTCGAAATGGTCGTCATTACTTTAATAAATTATTCCATTAATAATGGAATTTAATTCTAAGCTTAATTTCTTAGAAAAATTTACAACGTTTTAACTATCGATACGAAATCGACGTTAAAGTAAAATACGACCTATACACTTCATATACTCTTATTCCTTAATTCACAATTCTCCGTGAATATAAAATAGGAATTCATTCCTTCGTAAATAATCGAAATCATTATTCGATATCTTATGGATTGAATCATCTCAGCGAATTTCTAATTTACGGGTTTTAAATACCGTAATTGGGCATTTAATTCATGGTATTATTACAATCGACTCAACATTTCACATGTTTGTCTTTATTCAGCTGAAAGTTATGGGTTGAACTTTAGTACGTGTACTCTCTTTACAATCCATCATTTCACTCACACATATTGGTCGGAAACAATTCCACAATTTATTTATTTAAAAGAATTTGATTGGAATGTTGAGTATCCTCTGCAACACCTTGGTCACGAAACTACCTTGGTACAAAGGTAATAATTAAAATTCCTTATCTCAATCTTTTATCGCTTTGTACTTTTCCTTTCAACCACTTTCGCACACTTCTTTTCATAGTTGTTTTGTTCAACAAGATGCATCTTCTTTTCCGGAATCCATTTCATAAAAACTCTAAAGTTAAACATGCTTGGCTTTGAGCAATTGTGGGATGGGTGGCCCCCTGTGAAGTTTCTCATGGAGTGTGTGAGTGAGGACAAATCACACTGAAAAGACTCGTGTTGGTATGTGGGGTCACCACAATCGATCGAAAGTCGGTCGATTCTGGATGGTATCTCATATATGTATGAAAGTGAATTAAATGAGAACTCTAACTTTTTAGAACTAAGAACTAATGTAGTTCCTCCATATTTTATAATCTAACGACCAAGATTAATTATAAATTATTTATTATCATCACATTTTAATGGTAATCGTGTCACCCTATAATCAAGGATTTTATATATTTATTTATGGTAAATGTTCCTATATGTACAATCACTATGATTACATGCTTGAATATGAATTATATGAACATAATAATGAATTTGAATGTGATATCATGCATAAGAACAACGATTACAACAACATATATTACACAAACAACTAAGTATAAATTGTGAAAGATTTTGGGATAAGGATCTCCAAATGAAATATGAGAGATTTTCAAATTTGGATCTCAAAATAGCGAAAAATTAGGGAGTTGATTATTTTATCATTAAATAATTATGAGTTTTTGATCTTATTCAATCTAATAGTGGTTATTAGTTCTTAATTCTTTATGGATCTCGTTGGGTACAATCCGTGTATGAGGGAGGGGAGGAATACACCAAGAAGGCGAATTCAAAACTTTTCATTACTCAAGACTTGGTAGCTCTGTGGGTAGGCGTCGGGTAACTACAATCCGGTACTAATGATAGTCTGGCGATCGATTCCAGATAAGAGAGTCTTGAAGTGAGTGATATCGGTTAGTGACCTACTAATCACGAGACGATTGGTCATTGACCGATAAGCGATGTGTTTGTGGAATGTGGTGGTTACTGGTTCCTTTCTTCTCATAATATTTGCGGATGATCACGTAAATTTTCAAGATGTCAAGTCAAATTTAATTGGGCTTGAATTTAAAATTGTGGTAAAATCACTAAAGTGATTAAGTTTGTGTATTTTTTGAAATTTTTGAGTTCATGTGAAAAAAAAAAATTAAGCCCAAAATTATTGTATTTATGCGTCAATGACCCCTTTTTTATAACTATTTTCTTGTAACAAAAATTAGATAGTGTTTTTTAAATCAAAATATTTTAACTTTATATTCGAACAAAAATAAGTATCATTTTAACGTCAACTTGCATAATAACTAATAAGTTACTTCCTTAAAGAGTAATATTCAACTCACATTTAACATAAATGATTACATTTCTTCAATTTTCATGTTCGAAAGTTTTTTATTAGGGGTTGCAAAAAATCAAAACATATTATACAAGCATCAAAATCTTATTACCGAACTAAAATAAATTATTGAAGTTTGACAATCAATTATTAAGAACAATTTCGGTTAATCGGACCAACCCACTAGGTTTTTGGATCAGCTCTATCGTGCTCGGGTTATTTTCTATTTCGGTCACTTGGACTAAAAAATTCGCTATAGATTTTCAATCATAACCCACTTTTTGTGCTCCAAAAGGAGAATCTTGCCCCATGGGAGTTTCCTTACCCCAATCTCATGAGAATGTGATGGAGTAAATCAAGGTAATTCAACGGTTAAAAAACTAGAAGGACTAGTGCTTTAGTGTAAAGGTCAGGCCTTATCTAAGGCCATTGGAGCAAGGGCCTAGGGGCCCCAAATTACCAAAAAAAAAGCGTTGCCCTTAAACTGTTAATCTTAAATTCATCTTGAACTTTTTTATTTATTTTTAATTATTATATTTGTTGGGAAATATCTGTAAATTATTGAAAAAATTATATCTTAACTGTGTGTTTTGATTAGATCCTAAAATTCGTTGATGATTGCCTTGCTAATTTAACACAGTGTTGCTTATATTAAGAAGTTAGCCTTTTTTGTTACAGGTTTCAGAAAAAGAACAACCAGTTTGGATAGGTTCAACTACCAGTTTGGATAGGTTCAAGGCGATGCGTTCAGCGATATTGAAGTTAGTCATCTCGATAAAAGTTTCAATACCAAGCAATTGAAAAGAAGCCGTGTTGAAGATCGAATCATCAAGGCGATGTACGGTGATACCGATGAGCAGAGCTCCGGAGAGTAAAATCAAAAGCGAAGATTCACGTCGGAAGACCGAAGACTAAAGATCGAGACTAAGACTCTATCTCGCTAAAACAAAGAAGTCGGAAATATAACTAAGTGTCATACAAGCACCTAGGAAGCTAAAGCTCTTGAAAGAAGTCAAACCGACTATAAGAAATCAAAGTTGGCAACAAGTAAAAGTCGACTATATCTACGTCAAAGTCAAGGCGTCATACCGACCCATATTCCCAAAATGACAAAAGACAAAGTCCGACTTGTTGATAAAAATGGAGTTGACTGACCGCCCAACCGTAAGTCAACGACGGGAAAAACATAGAGTCAACTCAACTAAAGAAAAGCGAGTTATTTAAGCTTCGAATGTTTGACTCACCATGTGTCGTAGCATATCTGCAGAAGATCCTGACATGAAAGATCATCTTCAGAGTTGCAGAGCTACAGTACGCTGATGCAGACCACAATAGTGACGTACGAGGATTCAAACAAGAAGAATTCAAACGATAATTAGAATGGATGTGATTGGTGCTCCATCCAACAGTACTATTCATCATCCCCTCTATAAATACAAACTGAATATAAACTTTGAAGTTTACCGAAATGTTGCACATTCGAATTTTCTAAAGCAATCAAAGCTCATAGTCCAAGATCATTTACTCAGTGAATGGAGTTTACAGTGCTATCAGAAAACTTTTAGAGCTTAAATATATCTATCAGCTCGAAGTTTCAGTATACACTCCCTTAAGTTCTAGGATACTTTATTGTACACATCAAGCCTAGAAAACATTGAGTTTGTTGTATGTGGCAACTTATCTTTTAGCTACAAAACCCTCTACTTAAAACCCCCTCAGTTTAAGTAGAAGTTGGGCAAGTAGGTAACAAAATGTTAGTTGTTGAAAGCTTGGTTATCTTGCACCTGTAAGCAAGAGGTTATGTCGACTACACCCATAAGCAATCAGAGATTTCCTATTACCAGTAAACATATGAGGAATGCCCAGTTCGGTGGGATACAGAAAAGGTTAAAGTCTGTATTAAAAAAACCAAATCTTAGTTAGTGGATTGATTGAGCAATCAATCTGTAGATGTAGGAGCTGATCTCTCCGAACTACGTAAAATACCAAATGTTGTATACATTTAGTTCTTTATTTTTAGTACAACATTTACATTGCATATTATTGAACTGAACTTCATCAGCACAAGCAGCACAACACTGTTTTGAATCACTCTATCGGTATCAATTTGATAACCGATGAGATAAATTGAAAACTGATGAAGCCAACATTTGACTAAATATTTTTCACCAGTTTGAGTTTTCAGTAAAGGCAAAAACGTAACTGATAAATCTTGTGTGTGAGATTTATGAAAGCAGTAAAGAACACGAGAGGCTTCTACGTGGTTCGATCAAGAATAAGATCTACGTCCACGGAGGAGTGATTCCTCAATACTTTCACTATGTTGGATTACAATGAATGTATTGAAAAGCTCTAGTATTCAAATAGTTGCTAACCTCTATTTGAATACCTTCTACCTTCAACCTAACCTCTATTTATACATGTCGTGGATTACTATAGATTATACTGGATCCCTTGCCTTGTGGGATCCGATCTTCTTCCATATCTTGATCCTTGAATATCTCCTTCAATATCTCTTCTTTGATCTGGCCTTGAATGGGATTTGGATGTTGGGCTGTAAGCTTAACCGTGTAGGGCCGTCTATTAGGTCGTGCCCGGTTCACTGGGCTCGCCATTGGACTCGGCGGTTGGGCCATATCCCATCATAGCCCTCCCCAATTAGTCGAGCAACAACTATGCCGAGGTGGGGTGAAGAGCTCATTTTACCGAGGTTGGTTGTTGCTCGGCTGAGGTTGTTGTCGAAGGTTCTCAATCTTTTTGATGTCAGGGTTGGATAGATTTGCACGGATCGAATCGAGCTAGACGGTTTGTTGTTACGACCTGAATTGACCGTTGCCACGTTCCAAACCGAGTCGCTCGAGTTGGATGCTAATATACATCTGGAGGATGCCGAGGTCCGAATCGAATCATTCTCGTTGGATGGCGACGTCCGTCGTGGTATGCCGAGGTCCGAATCGAGTCGTACCAGCTTAGACGGTGATGTCCGTCTCAGGGCGCCGAGGTTCGAATCGAATCGTCCTGTTGGATGGCGATGTCCGTCGAGGGCGCCGAGGTTCGATTCGAATCATCCGAATCAATCGTCCCTGTTGGATGGCGATGTCAGTCTGGAGGGCACCGAGGTCCGATCTGAATCATTCGGACTGAGGTCAGTGTGATGAGTGCACGATTAGACTGGCAGTCTGCTCGTCCTAGAATACCTCATATGCGCCAGGCGGTTGGTGGGCGCTCGAAACATGCGCGCGCGTCTACTTCACTTCAAATCGTGGTTAGCCACGTAGGAAGTTGAAAAGGCAGTTTTTGGGCGCCTTTTGTACTTTAAATAGCTGGGGATGGAGAAACTGTTCATTTTATTCTTCCTCATTTGTTCCAGAGAGAAAATTTCAGAGCTTTTTCCAAAATTCTTTCAGAACTTCATCGGAGAAGTAAAATTCCTCACTGAAAAAGTAAGTATGTCTTCTTCATCTTCTTCTTCGTCTTTGTCTGGGTCTGTCCGATCATCTTCTTCCCCCGATAATGAGGTCGAAATCATTCTTCCAGATATGCCTTTATAGGAGACATCCAGTTCGGTTCTATCTCAGTGATGATGCCGATGTGGGGCTCCGCGATGCTTCTGGAATGAACTTCCTCCACTGGTGGATTTGTTGATGACGAAGCTAATTTACTGAGGATGTTAGCTCGGTTGTTCTCCCCTCGCGGGATACGATGAATTGTGGAATACCTGAATGAGGTCAGCATCTCTTTAGCCTTCTCAAGGTATTGCTTCATTCGATCCTCTTTGGCCTCGTATTTTCCTAAGACCTGGTTTACCACGACCTGGGAATCTCCAAAGATTTGGATCTTTTCCACTTTCAATTCCTTTGCGAGACGGAGTCCTGAGATCAGTGCTTCATACTCCACCTCGTTATTTGTGGTCGGGAAGGAAAACCGAAGTGCATAGGTCACTTCTTGTTTTTCCGGCCGAGAGCAAGATGCCCGCCCGCCACTGCTTTTTTGCGAAGCCCCATCCACGCACATCCGCCAATGACCATCGGTGGGTCGAGGTAGCTTCCTCCGTTGAGAGCGGAGGTCGGAGTGACCTCTCCGTGGACCGACCTCGGTAAATTTGGCCTCTACCAGAAATCGGCTAGAGCTTGCCCTTTATGGCCGGTGCGGGGAGTATAAGATGTCATGCTCACGAGCTCCGGTGCCCACTGGCTATACATCCCGATGATTCCGATTTTGACAAGACTTGTCTCGGGGTAAGTCGGTCGATGTCCGGATGGAATGGGCTTGAAAGTAAGATCGGAGGCGCCGCCATGCGTTCACGATGCCAACGTTATTTTTCAAAGCTGGTGTACCTAGTCTCCGGTCCTTTGAGAGCTCAGCTGATGAAGTAAATTGGGAGTTGTCGTCCGACCTCATCTCGTACCAGTACCGCACTGATTACCTCGTCCGAGGCGGCCAGTGTATAAGGAAAGGAGTTCACCTTCTTCTGGGCGGACGGTGTGGGCGGTCGCGAGGTACTCTTTCAGCTGGGTGAAAGCGACATGGTGTTCTTACTCCTGTGCGAAGTCAGGGCTCTTCTCAAGATCTTGAAGAAATGAAGTTTTTTCTCGGCAGCCCGAGATAGGAATCTGCTGAGGGCGGCCAAGCATCCGGTGAGTTTGTGGATCTCACGGATTGTTTTTGGTACTTGCATATCAAGTATCGTCTTCACCTTGGCGGGATTAGCCTTCAAGCCTTCTTGAGAAACCCAGCATCCCAGGAATTTCCCCGTTTTCACCATGAACGTGCACTTTTGGGGGTTGAGCTTGAGGTTGACCGACCTGAGGAGTTGGAGGATAGTTCTGAGGTCGTCGGCGCAACTTTCTATTTTTTGGCTTTTGACCACGATGTCGTCGACGTAGACCTCGACGATCTTCCCTATATGATCTTTGAATATTGCATCCACCATCCTTTGGTAGGTAGCTCCGGTGTTTTTCAGGTCGAAAGGCATTTTTCGATACGCGAAGACACCGAAGTCAGTGATGAACGCCGTTTTTGGAGCATCCTCCTTACTCATTAAGACTTGGTGGTACCCCTTGTACAGATCCAGGAAACTGAAGATTTCGTGGCCCACCAGTGCCTCCACCTTCTTGTCAATATCAGGGAGGGGGTAACAATCCTTTGGGCAGTGTTTGTTGAGGTCGGTATAGTCGACACACATGCGCCACCCCCCTCCCGGCTTTCGAACCACCACTGGATTAGCCATCCAGGTCAGGTACTTAACCTCGAACAGGATTTTGGCCTCCTGGAGTTGGGTCACCTCACCTCTTATGACCTGGCTCTCTCTGTCGCAAACCCTCTTTTCTTCTGGCGAACTGGTTTGGTAGCCGGGTCGATGTTGAGTCGGTGAGTGATGAGCTTGGGTGACACTCCGGTCATGTCGAGTGGGGACCATGCGAACACGTCCCTGTATTCCCTCAGAAGCTGTACGACGTGCTGTCGGATATCACTAGGACCCTGGGTGCCGACCTTGACGACTTTGGAGGGGTCGTCATCATATAATTGGAGGTCGCCAGTCAGATCGTCCTGGGGCGGCAGCTTCTGAGGGTTCTATAATTGCTAGGTCTGAGGTAAGGCCACATCTTGGGTTTAGACTCGTAGGCATTCTTTAGCTGCCGTTTGGTCACCCTGGATGCTTAGCACCCCCACCGGGTGGGTATTTTGATGGTGAGGTGGTAGACCGAGCAGACGGCCTTGGTGGCGTAGAGCCAGTCTCTCCCAAGGATGATGTTGTATGGAGAGGGAGCTCGGACCAGGAAGAACTGAATGGCCTTGGTGACCGACTTGGGAGCACGTCCCACGGTTACTGGAAGGGTGATAACGCCTTCTGGTTGGACCGCCTCCTGAGTGAAGCTCCGTAGTTTGGACGGTGCGGGATGTATTTGGATCCATCCGACCTCGAGTTTGTCTAGGCAGCTTTGGAAAATGATGCTGACAGAGGCACCAATGTCGATGTAGACCCTGTGGACGTTCTTGTTGCCCACCACGACTTGTATAGTAATAGTGTCTTGGTGGGGCATGATCTTGGGCATTGGGTCGTCATTGGAGAACACGATGCTCTCACCGTCCCGGAGTCGTTTGTTTTTTGGCTCCTCGGGGGTCGGTCTCCGAGCTTCAGTTTTCAACGACGACCTCGTCGCACCTATGGGCAGTCCGATGATGGCGTAGACTTGCTCCATTACGTTGGGACCATCGTCCTCGTCATCTTCAGGTTGTGTCATCGTCGAGGTCGGCTCGCAGTTGTTGCCACCTCCATTCTTTCCTCTGCGCTTCTTATTCCCCGACTCAGGTCGGCCGAGGTATTTCTTAAGCGCCCCTCCTTTAACAAGCTCGTCGATATGCGAGCTCAGGTTTATGCAATCCTCGGTATTGTGACCATACCCTTGGTGGTAATCACAATACTTGTTTGTCGACCTCTTCTTGGATCCTCCTTTTATGGGAGGGGGTTTCCGGAAGAGCTCAGCGTGGAGCTCAAATATTTCCGCCCTCGATTTGAGCGGATGAGGCGTGTTGGCGCTTGTGGTTTGGCCGAGGTCCCACCGATTCGATCGGGCCTTTCTTGATCCTATCGAAGGCACGGCGATCGATGCCTCTTCCCGATCATCGGCTTCTTCCTCTCGACCTTCCGCTCGTCCTGTGTCTCTCTTCTGCGATCCGACTCGTCCCCTTTGGCGTGGTTGTCGACCGAGGTCGAGGCTACCGCCGTCTTGACTTTTCACGGTGATCTCTTTGTTCGATCGCGCCGGTCGGATCCCATTTTTAAACGCATTGATGATGTAGAGATCGTTACTTTCATCAATTTTGAGGGACTCATTGATAAACCGCTTGGCGGACGATGGTTGCTGGGGTGGCATCTTCTGGTAGAAGCGCCATTTAAATTGATCCATGAGATCCTTGAAGCTGTGTATGCTGTTCTGGCGGAGTGAGGTGAACCAACGTCGGGCGTTGGAGACCAGCACCTCGGGGAAGATTTTGCACATGTGAAAATCTTCCATTCCTTGATTCGCCATGTTGGTGGTGTAGGCAAAAAGGAAGTCGGAGGGATCCCTGAGGCCATCGTAAGCAGCGATGTTGGGTGCCCGATATCGTTGGGGCAAAGGCGTATCCGAGTTTCCGCGAGAAAGGGAAATAATCCGTCCGTGTCGGTCGAACCCCGGTAGCTCGTTGCCATCTCTTTCCGGAGGGGTGGGAGACCGGTAGCGATGCCTGTCGTCTCTTTGATGAGGAGATCTACTCCGCCTCTCATCTCTTCTCTCCCGTTCGGCTCCATGGACGGTGTCGAGGTGGCGACTTCGGTAGTTATACCGAGGTGATCGACTCTGCGGGTGACATCGGGGCGAATGATTGCGGTTGTCCGTCGGTGATCGACTTCGGACGTCGTGCCAAGGTGGCGTTCTCGCTATCGCGCCAAGTGGCGTTGATTATTTCGGAGGGCGAACGACCTCGGGCGCCGTGACTACCGATCCGGGCGTTCTTGAGGTGCCCGCTCCGTTGCCCTCGGTTGAGAAGTGCAGGAATTGGCGATGTTGGCGTTGAGGAATTCGGACACGGCTCGGCCGAGGACCTCGTGAGATGGGTGGTGTTTGTTCACCGTTGAGATCGGCATCTTCCTCTTCGATAGGCGGCGATCACGAGGGTGTATAGGAAGGTTTTCTATGTAACCCTCAGGTGTATTGTTGTTGTCGGCCTCCGCGATCCCCTTCCCCCGGCGCTGCGTGACCACTTGATCGGGGTCTTCAGAGCGGTTGCTGCCAGCACCACCGGCGGTGCTAGCATTTGCACGAGTTCTTGCCATTGATTTGTGTAGAAAAACGAAGCTTTTTGTTCAGTGTTCCCACAAACGGTGCCAATGATAAATCTTGTGTGTGAGATTTATGAAAGCAGTAAAGAACACGAGAGGCTTTTATGTGGTTCGATCAAGAATAAGATCTATGTCCACGGAGGAGTGATTCCTCAATATTTTCACTATGTCGATTACAATGAATGTATTGAAAAGCTCTAGTATTCAAATAGTTGCTAACCTTCTACCTTCAACCTAACCTCTATTTATACATGTCGTGGATTACTATAGATTATCTTGGATCCTTGCTTGTGGGATCCGATCTTCTTCCATATCTTGATCCTGAATATCTCCTTCAATATCTCTTCTTTGATCGGCCTTGAATAGGATTTGGATGTTGGGCTGTAGGCTTAACCGTGTAGGGCCGTCTATTAGGTCAGGCCCAGTTCACTTGGGCCTGCCATTGGGCCTGAGCGGTTGGGCCATATCCTATCAGTAACCACCATAGTCCACAAGCACATCAGTTACAAGTCCAACTGACCAGTTGCCTCAGCAGTTAGTAGGTTCGCTAACTGGTATCACTCTGAACAAGACTCTCCTTATCTGAACTGATCAACAGTACTAACATTAGTACTGAATTGACATAAGTTAACTGACATCTACCGTCACAGTAGAAGGTCTAGTCTTGAGAAAATAAAAAGGTTTTATTTGCCTTAATTGGTGTATTTCTCCCCCATCCTCCCATAAACCAGTACGTACCCCAGGGACCATCAATTTTTTTTGTTTTATTGATTTGTGAAGTATATTTATATCCCTACAATCTCAAGTGATTATTGAGTACAAAGTTTGCTGAAGATTTATTTTCTAAATTTCAAGTGCTATAAGTGTGTTCACCATCATAAATAAAGTCTATTGGTCAAATTTGTAAGTTTGTTAAAATTTCATATTGCTTTTCTAATGCTTTTATTACAGATAGAATATTGTTGGCTATACCAATTAGTACTTCATTAGAAAAAGTTTTTCCAACTATATTTAGTAAAATTATATCCACGTTCTACTATGTCAGAATAAAGGTTAATGTGCTAACAATTCTATGCATTGAGAAGTATTGGAAAGCTTGATCTTGAATATGTTATTGATGATTTTAATTCAAAATGCTAGAAGATTTAATTATTTGACCATTCATTTATGATTCGTTGTACTTTATAGTTAATACTAAATTATGCAGTTACACCATCATGTGCTATCTTTAGTAGGAAATAAGAATATTGAAACTTTATTTCTTAAGGGGCTATTTTTTTCCTTTTTGACTAGGACCCTCAAAATATTAGGACCGATCCTTCTTAGTGCCATCAAAGAGTCATCCTAAAACATCTACACTAAATGCTGCTATGACTATATCCTTGGTCCTTGCTCTAAATCGCTAGCTCTTAACAAATTGAGCTAAATTCGTGAGAGACAAAAAGGTAACCCACCTTTTTCGGTCTATCGGTGACTCATTAGTTTCAGCTAAATTGACATCTCTACTAGCGACCAAGTCCTCGTATGTTCCATGTTCCTCACTAGAGCATGGAACATCGTTTTCTTCATGCTTATTGTTTCGATTTCTTGTGCGGTGTGTTTGTTGATTTGTGTTGTCGAAATGAAATTAAAGTAAAGTTGAATGAGGGTAGATATAAATCTAATAAATAAATATAAGAAGTGCATACCTTGTAATGTTGATTAGGCGATGATTATAATATTGGGTCGAATATCCACAGGGTCATGAGTGTTGGATCAACTGCAAAATAAAATCGGAGGGAGTCTCCGGATAGATACTCTGACGCTTAAGTCAGCGGGATATATTACTTAAGGCTTATGAATAGGTTAAGATTGTATACATGACCTTTGAATCACGAGGGTTTATAGATGTAAATAGGGTGTGAGATAAGGTAAACTATAACCTTATTGGAATAGGATATGTACAGATCCTCTAAAACTTGTATTATATAATTCAGACCAGATAAGTATGTAAAGGGTCAGCTTTTATTCGGAGACAGGAGTAGTCCTTACAGTTATGGTCACTAATTCATACGATGTCATTTCCTATTTCATTGGAGCAGTTCTCGTTGTTCAGATCTGGACTATCAGATCTAGATGGTAGACCTGCATCTTGGGTCTGTTATGGCGACTTGGTATCTTCAGGTCATGACATGAAAATACACATGGATGATTCACGTGTACATTCAGATGACCTAGCATAATTGATATTTATTTCATATCACTATAACTCATCATAATTGATAGATGGTCATGAGCTTGTTCCATATTTGTATTCTTTTCCCCATTATATTAATAGTTGAATGTAGCTTCATCTTTGTGTGCATTTCTAGCTATAATAGGTAGATTCGGTCGATCGACCAAAAATTGACACCTAAGATTGGTTCGGTCAACGGTCAGTTATGATATACTTCCTTCATCCCATCCAAGACGTCCATTTTTTCAGCACGGTTATTTAGGAGAATGATATAAAATGATTAAAGTGATAAAAAGTAGGTAGGTCCCATAATTTTTGAAGAGATAATTATTTCCTAAAAATGAAATAGATCATCTTGGGTGGGACAGTCCAAAAATGAATGCAGGCCATCTTGGGTGGAACGGAGAGAGTAATAAACGGTCAGTTCGGTCAAAAATTTAAATAAACGATCGGTTCGTCGATTTGCATTTTTTTGGTCGGTCGGCTCGACCGATGCACAGGTCTACCCACAAATGTTGAAGAATCAACAAATGAGTAGCGGTTAGGGATGAAGTGCCACTCGAATCACAAACTAGCTTTTTTTTAGCTACCCGCAGCCGAACTGGTCGCTAAATGTACCTATTAATATGAACAGAAACGTTAGTGAGATGTATATACGCAGATATAGAAGAATTCAAAATAAGATAAAACGCAGAGGTTATATATAGTTCATTGAAGGTCTCCTCAAATGATCCCACTTCTCAGATAATGATATGAAATGTGATCATTAACTACATGGACCTCGACTCATCAAAATCGCCTAGAAGTAAACCAAACTAAATCTTTCTACCTCAAATCCAATCCAAGTTTCAGAGGGAAAAGGAAATTAAGAAAAAAATCCCATCTTCTCTTCGAGAAAACTTCCCTAACTATGAAACTTTTAAGTATAGCAATGTGTGAAATATATAATCTATCAAATCCACTTCTGCAAACCGTATGCGAAAAAAAATAGCTCCAAAACATGAATTACTCCTTCCTTAGTTGACACTAGTAAGGCTAAAACATGCTGCGGCACTCTTGAGCTCATTCTCATCAATCTCCTCAACAAGCTGCCTAGAATCTTTGAGCGGTGATTCCAAGGTCAAGCTGCATGTAATTAAACAACCAAAACCACTTCAAAAAATCTTGAAACAAAAATTACTACAAGAAATAGTGTGGATTCAGCGAAAATCAGACGATTTTCAGCAATCCGTCACTACGTATTTTTCCATCACTCTCTTCAGATTTATTTATTTAATTTAAATGTGAAATTCATACCTCGATTGATCATAGGCTTCTTTGGAGCCAATATAAGATTGCGTGTCATCAATATTATCGAAAAGGGCTGCATCTCGTTGTAATCCTGCGGGTGGACGAGGAGAGCGGCTGGTGCATCATGAAATGCGAGTGTGTGACGATGGAATTAGGGTTGTTGTCGTTGCTATTACTGTAAGTCTGGTGGCACATCGAGTTGACGACGTTGCTCATCTCCTTGAAATCCAGATAGTTGATGTTGTAGTCCGCGTTGTTGCTGCTGTTGGAGTAGGAGACCTGCGGCGTCGTGGACGAGGGCGGTGTTCCCGGGCGGGGCCATCCCGAGGTGGAGCTCGGAGATGTAGTCGTCCGTGGTGGGGGAAAGCTGCTGCTGTTGTTGTTGTTGTTGTCTGTAATAGGCGAGCTGGTGGAGGACTGCCTGCAGCTCCTCCTCGGCGATCTGGATTTGGTAGGAGAGGTGGCGGATGTCGACCATGCAGCCCCAGACAGGGTACTTGTCGCGCATGGTGGCGTGGAACTTGATGGACTTGATGGCGATGGCCTTCTGGTTGTGGTCGGGGCCGAGGTCTTTGAGAAGGTTCTGGATGTTCTTGACGCCGAAGAGGCGGTGGACGTTTTGGAACATTTTGGGCTGATCGGCGGGGAAGAAGGGCGCCAGAAGGCATTCCGGGGTGCAGCGCCTCCGTTGGTACTTACAAGCAGCGCACGCCTGCCCGCTGCCACTCTTTATGGTCATCCTCCAATTCTCATCCGATTAATATATGGATCTCTATTTTTTTTTATCTGTTTCTCGGTGCACTTAGGGGGAGTGGGAAGACTCAGTAAAAGTGAAGGAGCCGAATATTTTGGGGACAAGTGGTGTTGTTTGAGCAAGCTTTCTAGTTTTAGAACCCTATTTTTCAGGGGCGTCGATGGTCTTAGGGGTCGTTACATCACTCTTATTTTCTTTTTCCATTTAATATAACCTTTTTTCCGTACAATATTCACGTCACATGTGTACTCGGACATCTATCTTAGTCAATGGACAATTCACCAAGTGAAGCATGCATAATTACTATCTTGTTCTCAAGCACCCTTGAGAAGATATGTGAAGTTTCGATCAGTCTTTTTTGTGTTTATGATGAGTTTTCTTATTAATCAGAAATTATGTTTCAAGATAGTTCAAATATTTGGGTAGCATAGTTTGCTACCTATACCTATACATATACCGTGGCCGGCTGCCGCTGCTTTCCCCTCACCACAACACACGAATTCATAGATACACTTCTGTTTATTACCATCGAACAGATAGCCTCAGGGCAGCACTTCCACAGAGACGATGAAACGAAGACATAAATACCAAAATTATGAGCATACTGTTCGTTTATGCCAAAATTATTGTCATTATCATGACAGAAGTTAGTCCCAGACGGTCTTTTCCCCATATAAATAAATGCTAAAAAGGGGAATGCTGTAGGAAGTGATTCCAAAGGGATGACGAACATCTGACCTATACACAAATTTCTCTATCATGATAAACAATCGGAGATGTGAAACTAAGTACAACAAAATCCTGTGTACAGTTGCAGCGATGGATAATCGGCTAAGGGCTGAAGCACAATTACCAGTCCATAGGTTCTTATTACGACTTCAACCCATATCAAAACTGCAAGACCACGGAGCAACTTGTTCCACGAGCACCGGGTGTAGGTCATATTTTTCCAATGAGTTGTTAAGGCTTACTCCTTGCTTAGTTTTATCGGTCTCCATTCGCTTCACTCTATATTATGCAATTCATTATATAGTACAATTCTGGGTGTCGTACCAACTGTGATTTCCCGAATCAGCTGTCAAAGTTAGCTCAAAGCCTCATACACGCGGAATTGGGTCTCCGACTTCATATCTTCAGAGCATCAGATGACAAGGAAATTCCACAAGGTACTAGTTCACAGCTTCATACAAGAGCACTTGTGGTTGTAGATGTCCTCTTTCGCACGTTGAAAGGACATCGTTCCAGCCGCCAATTACCTGGAGATAACACATAGATTAACAAAATACAAAAGAGACTGAAAAATTCCAGGAAACAGAATTTTACCTTTACGGTTTTGTCATCATACATGATCCACTGTTCATGATCGCTACTGTAGGCAAAACAGTGATAGTGCTGCCCATAATAGCAAACCTAAAACGCAGGTGTACACAAAAATAGAGAAAAAAAGGTTAGGTTTAACAACTAGAAAAAAAAAATTACAAATTTAATTTAATCACAGCCAAGACAACGGTAGGAAGCTCATAGTCCCTGCTGCAAAGAAAAAAGGATCTCACAGCCAAGCACATGAACCTTAGCAGTGCTCATTGGTGCTTGAGTTAGTTTTTGGATTAAATAGACTGTTCTCTGGATGATATAATTGGATCTGATAAAGTTGAAGTAATGCAAATAAGAATGTAAACAAAAAATTAAATGTCAGTTTATTTACAAAGTGTCTCGATTAAGAGAAATTCAGTTTCATCTAATTTTGGTAAATTAAACTAGTGCAATCACAAGGGAAGTTTAAAATTACACATAGTTATGTACAAAAAATCAGGGCAACAATTCCACTAGTTATCTTTCTTCCAGAAAAAGCCTTAGAATATTGAACAAAGAAGGCACCCAGGAAATGGAGAGAATTCAATTAATCAAATGTGCAAAAGCAGCCCGCAGCCATAAACCATGAAAGAAGGCTTCACATTAAAGAAAGATCCCGCTTGATATTAGTCGCAACCAGGACAAAAGATAGGATCAAGTAATGGAACATGTCAAAAGATGGTGTATCTGGTTTTGGCGTTCCCTGGTTCTTTTGTGCATACTTCAAACAGCCAACTAAGCTTAACAAAGCAAGGTCTCAAAAAATTCAGTACTCATTCCTACAGAATAAATCCTAAATTCTGAGGATTCATGATGGACCATGCTAAGGCCTACAGCTTTTCAAAAATTTGAAAGAAAAAGAAAAGACAAAAAAGAAGTCATAATAGTATGTCAATGGTCTATTCTATCTTTCCTGTTAAAAGAAAAAATAATCAAAGCTGAGGTGGTTGGAGAGGGATAGATGAGGAAACACATTTAAAGTGAGCTAAATCGTACCACTGAAACCAAATGAGCGTTTATGTTTTGGATCAAGACCGCGATAAAGGACACTGATATCAATCTCTGTAGATAAGGCTGCTAATGTTCCCATTATATCATCAACACTCTCGCAAGTATTCTGCCAGCCCAGAACTACAGGAAAAAAAAGGAGTAAGAACCGCATTAGACACTTATTGGAGGAACAACTATTTGGACAAGCAGAAGATAGTAATTTAAAAGGCAGGCTCTAAACGAAAAGAGTAGCAGAAAACTAATAGCACCTGTTGTGAAAACATGTGGAGGGCTGGAGAGTATATGGTGAATATAGTTGTGCTTTCCACAGCCACCAGAGTCAGGATCACAAGCTAATTGGTGATTCATCTCAACCAGATTCAGAAGCTTATCAAAGGAGTTCTCTGGGCACATAGCCTATACGATAAAGTAAAATTTGTCAACAGTTTTCCGTGAAGTAACAACTTGGCAAACATTCTTGAAAACCAATATCACCCAAACACTAGCAGAATAAGCATATTTATAGATACTTCAATCAAGCCTCACATGCCTTCATTGTTCTAACAGCACTGGCATTGATGTTGTGAAAGAAAGATGTATTTCAGACATCTGGACTCCAAGCCACAGTTGCAACAGTCCATTCTCTCAGAAATGTTCATTCCAAAAGTGAATGTGCTATACAAGAAGCATTTGTACAGTCCCAGGATCCTGTTCCAGCTCCATCTACTGGTTCTACATCAGACGCATAAGGTTCAGGAGTGAATGATCGATGTAGACAACTAAATACTACACCCAGCACTTCAGAAGCATCATTCATTTGACCCTGCAGGGTCACCACATTTAGTTGTAGATTAGATATTAATATTATTGTGCAATACATACAGAAACAAACCAGAAAAATAAAATAAAAAGTAACAGCCTCAACTGCAGTGGCAAAATTACCTCCTGGAAGAAATTACTATCAGGATACAAGTTGCTTAGAGCAACTCGCAAAGAGGTAGGGCAACAGGTTCTCTCTTGTTATCTTTAGATACCATGCTCAGAGCAATGAAGATCTCATAGAAAGCACATACAACACAAGGATCGCCAACATGAACATGTTGTGACACTGATCTCATAAATTCATCTCGGAACCGTCTTAAGTGCCACAATGACTACGGTATTGAAAAGAAAACAGATAAATTACAGATTCAAGGAAGCCAGCAGGTTCAAACTAGGCAAAGATGATGTGGCCAAATATTCAGCAACCGATGAAAGATTACATACTAATACCAACCTGTATTATGACATTCAGAAAGCAATTATATTCACCAACTTCATTTTTAGCCCTGTTCCATATGTGTCCATTCCATTAACATCTGTCACACCTTCACCGCATGAAACACATGAGTCGCTGATTTCTGGATTCTCCTTATGGGGCAATACCAAACTTGGCTTGACAGGTAGCTTTTATGTGCATGCAATGCATCTGATAAAAAATATTGGACAAGAAATAAATGCTAAGAAAGTTACAACAGACTAGGTCATTTAAGCTAGTTTTTGCGCAGCAGAAATGTTAATGCATTGTGTAGTCAATAACTGTCAAGAATTAATGAAACCATGCAGGGGTAATAAAGCTGAATCATAGTTTAATTAGTCTATTTATCATCTACATAGCCAGTACAATTATTCCAGAGACAACATTAGCCCCAAACCTAAAATCGACTAGTTAGCTCTCAGTACAGATATTAGTAGTTTATATCAGCATCAGT
The DNA here is from genome assembly GCA_036937905.1 of Salvia rosmarinus. Taxonomy (NCBI): domain Eukaryota; kingdom Viridiplantae; phylum Streptophyta; class Magnoliopsida; order Lamiales; family Lamiaceae; genus Salvia; species Salvia rosmarinus. The sequence goes on from CM072817.1 coordinate 64,773,707, forward strand.
ATAATTTAAAAGCAAGCAAAATGAAAGATAAAACGGAGAGAAACAAAAATGTAGGACTCTACCAGGTGGAGTTCCTACATGCTTTAAAAGCACATGCAATTATAACAGAGCAAGAGGAGTTCATTGAAAAGCATCTGATGCATATGTTCCCATTACTTCTAACCTATGTAGCACCAATACGTTAAAATAGGCAAAGTATTTAGAAAATACGTATTAAATATGAGTACGTTTTAAATACGTCCAAAATACGTATTAAAAACCTTTTTTTATAAATAAAATACATATTTAATATGGTCAAATGCGTTTTTTTCTAAAAGTTAAATACGTTGATGTTGTTGTTGTTTGCAACTGTTGCTGTTGGCAACTGTTGCTGTTTTGCTTTCCTGTTGCTGTTTTCCTGTTGCTGCCATTTACCTGATGCTTATGCTTTGCTGATGCTTTATTCTCATACGGCCATTCCACTAATAGCTCATTAATCGCTGCCCATTAATCGACTCTATGACTAAGACTATTAGTTGAGACTTCTAATTAAGTAGTTAATTGCTTTATCTTGATATGCACGATTCTACATGAATCTAATAATAATATTATTAATAAAATATAAAATATAATAAAAATATAAAGCGTATTTTAACGTATTCGTATTTGGAATTTTGGAAAATGAGCGTATTTTCGTATCGTATTATGTATTCGTATTCAGTATTAAGTATTCGTATTGGTGCTTCATAGCTTCTAACAATAACCAAAATTGTTGTAGTGAGTATGTATAGTTAATAGGTAGAAGACATTCTTCTGCCCTACACATGAAGTTGAAACAGGCAAATATATTGGGACGAAGATACTATCAAATATCAATTAGCTTAAAATGATCACAACCACCATCAGCAAGAGAGAGGGGGGGACAAACCAAGGCTTTGGCGAACAGCTTTCTTAAGGTCGGCTTGAAACCTTTCTTCATCATCCTCCTCAGCCTGAAGCTGCCTCAATGTTTTTCCTCCATTATCTACAAGATGTTGTGGCGAAATATTCAACCATGGTATATGAAGTGTTCGTGTTAACTTCCACAAGCTAGATCAGGCGACAATTGAGGCAATCTTAATATATATTAATAAGTTTGCATATGCATTGAAGAATTGTGCAGGAAGGTAAGGATCATATCTGTAATAGAATCCATTTAGCTACTAACTATAATTTTAATAAAACTAAAATTTCAGTTGTTCAATTTAGATACGCAAACAAATAATTTATATTACTACTTTTGACTTGAGATAAGATGCACAATTTTATCAAAGAGCAGCACATAAATAAACATTCTTATAGTCAGTAATATACTCCTCCGTCCACCAAATCGTTCATTTAATTCCATTCGGTCCGTCCATAAAAAATGTTCATTTTCCTTTTTGGAAACATCAACTTCACATTTTATCCTAAACCTATCCATTTATTTACAAAAAATACTCATTGCCGACCTTTTACACCCATTTACTTTACACTCGTTACAATTTATTAAAACTCGTGCCACCAAAATCAAAAACGATTTTGGTGGATGGAGGAGTAATTCATATTATTGGTACTAAACACATAATGCGAATTCAGAAACAAAAGAACATTTGAGATTACTGAAAATGTAGCAATGAAGAATGTAAGTTAATATTAATAAGTAGAAATAAGATTTTATTGTAGGCATATAAACATGATGCACACTAACTCATAGCCTACACAATTTAGCTTGAAATATAAACTTATACTCCCTCCATCCCCCAATTTCCTTCTTGGAAATCTTCGAAACGAGTTTTAATAAAAGTTGTTAAGTGTATCGTGAGTAGAGTAAGGGTCCCACATTAGTGTAGTGTTAAATTAATTAGTGGTGGGCCATGAATAGTAAAAAGTTTAATAAGTGGTACTGTTGAGGGTAAGGAAGGATAATAGGCTATGAGTGGTAAAAAGTGTAATAAAAGGTATTTTTAAGGGTAATAAGTATGGAGTATTTTGTGGTATAGTTTCCATACATGGAATAGGAAGGAGTTTGGGGGACGTACCAAAAAGGAAAACTAGGAAGGCAATTGGGGACGGAGGGAGTATGTTATTTAGAACTAATTAAAAATTCAATTACTTAATAAATAACCGTTTAAGATTGGAGCATATTAGTTGGTATCACTTGACCGTCTAACTTTTAATAATTAAATAAAATATTCATGCATATAATAATATATAGGTATAAGTTAGTTTCATTTAATGTTGTAGTTAACTGCAGTATGAGATGTTTTCTAAAGCTATATAATATACATGATTGTACTTAAACGAATAAAAGAGTTCAATAATTATGTATTCTAGACCAGTATTAGTAAGATATACAGTAATAAAACAATTAACTTAATAGAGGGGACTAAAATATTCTATTTCTTTTTCATAATCCTAGCATACTCTCATCTATTAATGACGAAGAGGGTATTTGAATTTTGTGGAGTAACTGTTTACCAGCCCAATAGTCAAGGGCCTAAAATGTATTTTTTAGCCCAATGTATTTTATACACCTAAAGCCTCTTGAACCAACTCTTATCTTTATTAGTTGAAGAACATACCACCATTACCAAGCAAGTTTAGCTCATGTCTAGGCTGGCCAGAACCATTATCTTCCTTTTCAGATGTCAGAGGAGGGGATTTTCTGTCACTTGGTTTGTGTAGACCCTTATGCCGTTTACCCCTCTTTCCTGGCGTCGCTCAGGAAATAAGACCCTTCTTGTAGAATAGCTCCATTTGATAAGCCTGCCAAAAGGTTTATACAATCAACTGAACCCAGAATGTATAACTGAAAGGAAAATTTAATGCTTTGTACTATCAAGAATGATTGCTACCATTTGGCATCACGGCTCCATCTGCAGAGTCACTTAGCACGCTTTTGGTGAATGCCTCCTGGATCAAAGGTTCCTAAAGAAAAAGTCATTTTTTAAATAGAAAATATTTTATTCTTGATAAAGAAATAACTCTGAGAGCTGGAAAGAAAGTGATTCTTCCCATGGTAGTACCAATAGGATACAAAAGAATCCATATATGAGTTGATACAAAGTGATGACAAGCAAAAACCTTTCTATTTGTCCACTGGTCATTGACATCTTTTTCTCCATTGTTGCACCTAAAGTAAGAATCAGATATTGAAATTGGCTTCACCTTCTCCCCTGCAACTTTTGGGTTTCTTTTATGTTGTTCAGCTAGATGTTTCTGTTTCGCCTCATGTTCAATTCGTCTTTGATATTCCAAAGTTTCTTCAAGCTTTCTTTCCTCGGCTTCAAGTTCAATTTTGCGTTTGTACTCCTCTTCCTGTAGTCTTAAGGCATCGTCAGTTCCATTATCGGCAAGTTCAGAACATGCAACCTCCTCACCTTGACCGCTTGGAAGCAATCTGAAGCAAGACAAACATTAGCTTGGAGAAATAAATGACAAGCATACATACAAAGTGCTTTGAGAGGGAAAGACAACTATACATCTCTTCAGATATCTGAACATGCGGCTCATCCCAATGAATAGCCTGCAGAAGCAATATCCATTATTGAGAATAACTATATATTTACTTAGCATCCCATAGTTTGTACCTGAGATTTACACACACGCCATGGAGTAAGGTTCATACCTTTGAGTCCTTGTTTTTTCGGCCCTCTTTACTCTTCTTTTTTTCCTTCGACTTTTCATGTTTTGAGATGTCAACTCCTGCGGTGATGCCTTTCTTGGAATCCAGAGCAAGTTCAGCCAAAAATGCCTCCGTAGCAGCATCAGATTTTTCCCTGGCATCTTTCTCTGCCAGATCCTCCAAGCATGCCTTGAAAGAATGATGATAATAAACCTCAAACATCTGGAAAAGCCACTAAGGAAGATGAAGGTCCTTGTTTATAAAGGTGCTTCACAAGGTACTCACCCGCAAAAATGATTTAAGCAGAGATATTAAGATTGACCGGTAGTCATGCGAAGATGCAGGATCAAGCTCAATTTCCAATTTCTGCATTCCGACGAGTATTCGCATGATTCTTGCATCCAGCTTGCTGATCTGAATCGCTGAGAAATCTGAGATATAGAAGCAAAGCAAATACGCTATCTGAAAGAAAACAACAAAAGTAGATCCAAGATCCAAACCTCAAGAGAAACATGCTCCTTCTGTCTTTGTATTGCAACTTCTATGCAAGAATCCACCTGGTGCAGATAGTCTTTCGTTCTCCAATCATCATCTTCACCAGCTTCGAGGTCACAAAGATGTGATCTCACGCCATTGTAAGTCTCCTCAAAACCAAATTGGTTAACATTTAAGGACTCTGCATCCTTTAGAACATTTTTTATTGCCTGCAACTCAAATCTATTGTTCATAATGGCCATGTCATTTTCACTTTCATTATCACCGAGTTCTTCTTCCCTCTTCCTGAGAACAGAGTCATAACTGCGACGGAGAAAATCAGTCACATGTTCTCTTCTCTTTCCTCTTCCAAACAGAGTTCCTCCACGGCCTGCAATGCCTCCTCATAATTTAACTGTTGAATTTTTCTCGCATAAGCCTTGCAGATGATAAGATTCTTTCTCAAGCAACTGAAGAATTTCAAGAGCCTGCTGAGCTTTCTCCTCTTTCGCTCGCATCCAGGATGTCAATTGCTCACCACTTGAGGGGCCTTTAAATATCCAGGATAACAATGCATCTGAATCAAGTACTGTACCATTCTCATAGTTGACATGGGATGAAGTTTCCACACTGGAACAATCGAATGTGTCATCACTAGATAGACGAGGGACCTTACAGGTAAGAAAATGCTCGTCAAGGATTAAAAATAAAGCATCTTGGCTAAAAATTATTTTCTCCACAAAGTCAACACCATGTATCCCAGTGTTTGAATTATCTGCAGCAATACTTGTATCAGAATATCTACTTAGTCCGCATGAATGAGAAATTTCCTGCAAAATTTCAGGATTTTCTTAAGCTCTGGAGCACCGAGAAAACAGATGCATAAGGGGTTTGTTCCAAGTTGGAACTAAAATTTGTGAACTAAAAGCAAGGCTCTGCAGCTCCTCCACGGTAAAGTGTATAACCTTGCTAAGGTGACTTGAAGCTAGATACTTGTTTCTAATAAGTGACAGGAAAATTACTTGAATTTTCTCTAGAAGCTTTGCACGATCAGGGTCATCAGATAGAGGCCAGTTTTCATTGAGTAAACCTTCCTTGCTCCTCTGATCTCCATCACAGTCCATCCACTCGACATCCTCAAAGTCCCTGCTGTCCTGGGCACCATCATTGAAACTATCACCAGATCTTTTATTCCTTGGTGATGAATCCCATTCATAATCATTAGAGTAAGTATCAACAAAGCATTTTTCGAATCATCTATGCCAGGCCTGGGTATGATTCTTCAAAGAAATCAGGTGCTTCTGAAGTTGATTGTTTTCTATGCATCCTAATTGCTGTGTTCAATTCTAATGGTTTCCAAGAACAGTTCAGAAGCATTTCAGCCCATTCATTCTCTATACATTGAGGCAGGATTGACTGCATTTTGGGCAATAAACTGCCCATATGCTCCTCCACGGCATGTTGCATGAACAAACCCACATCAGCAAATTTCTCATTGCACCGACAGCATGACCAGAACTTCCACATTTTGTTCGTTATTCCAAAAGATAAAGCCTCATTAAGCACCTCACCTGGTGAGACATCCTTGAATGAACTGAAATGCGCCTTTAGTTCAGAAATATTAGTTCTAAGTAACTCTTTCTTTGCATCCAAACTCATAGAGTTCCAATATGATCGTACCCAATCCTTCCTCTCATCGGATGATGCATTTTTCCTTGAATTCCCATGCCTCCTTCTCTCTCCTGCTCTCTGGCCAGTACCTGGACAAGAATCTACACCCTTGCCATTGTTATTACTACTATCCCCATCATTTCCTATAGAAGGGACTCTGATTTCTGCTGCAAAAGCCTGGCAGCTGCCACTCTCACCTCAATTTCCATCCTCCTTTCCCCAGGTGTCTTGGCAACTTTCTTAATCTCATTTGGCCTCTTTGCCTGAATCAATCTCACCTCCATTGGATCCTCAGGCATCCTCCTGATTGGAATCAATCGAAACTTCTCCTCCCCATTGCCCAAATTCTTCATCCAAGTCGAAATGGATGCAATGTTCGATTTCTGAATCAATGACTTAATCTCACTCTGAACATTGGCCACACGAGCCTCAGCTGTGGAAATCTTCTGGTGTTTCTCCTCTTGCAAACTCTCCTTCGCAGGGTCCACAGGGTTTTCAATTGACAAAGCCCTTTCACACTCTTGCACCACCTCCTCATACTCCTTACCCTCGTTTGCCGCTTCATACAGCAAATTCGCATAAAAATGCGCGAACTCAATAGAATTTGGGCACAAATTCACCGCCTTCCTCGCACTGTCAATCGCATTCTTCAAATGCCGCTGTTTGGCATTGGGGTCATCAATTATAGAAGCCACTTTCACACAAACAGTCCCTGAACACGGTGAATCAGCGCCGAGTGCGTGGAATTATCATGCCTCGAGCACAAATCCTTCATCAATCTTAGGGCTTTAGTGTGGTTTCCGCGGCGCAGCGCTGTGAGAGCGCGCTCGCATTCAAGCTTAATCGAAGCGGAGGGCGAAGAAGGGTTTCCATTGCTAATGCCCTCCGAATCCGCAGACTCCGATTTTGAAAGTTTTTCACGGAAGGGTTTGGGGAATTATCTAGGATTGAAGTACCACCTTCGGCGGCGGCATCGTCCGCAACCGCCGCCGCAGGGAGCGGTTGGGATGGTTTGGAGCGAGGAGCGACGTTTCGCTTCTTATGCCCCATTACAGATTTTCCTCTGGCTACTTAATTGCATGCATAAATTGTATGTATAGTACCGCAGTTTATAATAGATACGTATACCGGCTGTATCTAAATGGAGATAGAGAGAGGAGACTCATGAATCTGGTATGTGGTATGCGAGATTTATATGAAGCGATAAAAACACCTGAGAACTTTTCGTGGTTCGATCGTTAATGAGATCTACGCCCACGGAGGAATGATTCCCAATACTTTCACTAGAGCTTTTAAATGCAGTATTGTTCTGCCTTTGTATTGATGAAATTGCCAACCCTTCTAACATCGGTTTCCTTCTATTTATCGACTCGACTGTCTCAGAAGGCGCCCGACCTCTCCATTGGTCGTTGCGTGACTCTTCCTCAGCGTGCCCTCCATTGGCGGGCGGGACTTACCGCCTTCTGCGCGCCACGTGGAGGTGGCGCGCGACCTGGTTCATCTTCTCCATTGGCGGAGGATGGCGGCTGGGGCTATCGTTTTGGGCAATGATTGGGGCTCGACCGCGTGGGCTGCTACCAACGTTAGGCCCGGCTCGCTTGGGCTGTTGGTGGGCCGATTGGTTGGGCCATATCCCATCATAGCCCCGAATAGCCGAGGTACGGCGAGGCGGTGGAGTGAAGGCGGCGCGCCGAGGGTGAGGTGTGGCTTGGTGAAGTTGTTTCTTGGATGTGAGGGTCTTCGTGCCGATCCGAGTTGGGTTGTTTATTGTCCGCGCTTGGAAAGATGTGGCACCGATGGAGTCGATGCGACACGGATAACGCCTCTGCGTTGGTTATGCCGAGTGCGATGCGTAGTGGTATTACTCTGTGGTGGCTCCGGTGTTCGACACGGCGACCGCCGCACGGGATGCCGTGGTGTGTCTCGGGCCGCGCGGACTCTGCGGCACTGGTTGGCCGAGGTCCGATCTAGTTGGCGAGGCTGATCCGGTTGGCGAGAGGTCCGATCCGGTGGGCAGCGGTCCAATCTGTTTGGACGAGGTCCGATCCGGTGGGCAGCGATCCGATCTGTTTGGACGAGTCCGATCCGGTGGGCAGCGGTCCGATCTGGTTGGGCGAGGTCGATCTGGATTCCTTGACATTTGTGGGGAGGGCGGTGTGCGACGGCGCCGCCGTCTAGAGGGCGCCGGTCCGTATGATGATTACTAAGTCGGTGGCGGCCCGTCTATCTGGCGTCGTCGGACTCGCCGAGGCGGTAGTTGGGCGCTCGAATAGCGTCTTGGCGTGTAACGTCAATCACGTGTAGCACGTGTTGAATTTAAACGGCAATTTCGGTAGCGCCTTGTCTTATAAATAGCGAAAAAAGAGAATTGCTCACTTCTTCTTCTTCGACGCTTAACAATTCGAGAGAGAATTTGTGAGAGATTTTCGAGCCCGATTTTACAAGTAGCCGTTTACTACGCCTAAAAGTAAGTATGTCTTCTTATACATTTACGAGCGCCCTCCGCCTGTTTCCGGTCCGCCCGATCATCTCCAGCTGGAGTTTGGTTCGAACAGCTCGTCCTCCTCTCACGATAGTGAAATCGAGGTTAGGGATTATTCTGCTATACCTTGTCGGGTAGGTGTAGGAAGATTAGCGCTAGGGTTCCAGCAATATCATCTGCGTGGGATGGGGTTAATGTGAGGGACGTCGGATCGTCTGTGATTTTGACGATGTAATAAGAGTAGGAGGAATGTCACATTCCGCCGGCCTTTGGTGGTGTGTTCGCACCCGTCGATAGGCGTTAGCCCTCCGGAGGATTCATAACTATGTATATAGGCGCTTTAGGGCGGTCTTAGGTTCCGTTAGCCCGTCTTTTGAGCCTCCGGGAGTATTTCCGAATCCCGTCTCGCCAATTTACCCGAACTCCATTGGGTCGGTGGTTGAGATGGGGTTAGCACGTTATCATGTGGCAGGAGCTCTCTCCTGAGCTCTTGATGCGATTCTTTAGCGTCAGTACTCGAGAGGTTGTACTATCTTCGCCTCGGCGTGGTTTAGGGTGGTCGACCCTCGAAGGTGTCGGGGGTGGCAAAAGTTTTCTTTTGAGGGTCGATGGGCGTCCGATCTGGATGGGGGATGGGTAAGGTGGCGGATATAAAGCTTAAGCCCTCGGCGGGTAGAGAACATTCGACACGCTCGGTGAAGTTTCTATAGAATTCACCGAGGACAACCTTAATGATGCCGGGTGAGTGTGCACTGGTCGCGAGCTCGGGGCCGGGGTCCGAGGCGGGTGAGGCACCTCTCTTTTCCTTCTTATAGGTTCGACCTCTGCTTGACTACGCGATTTTCTTACGTAATGCGGTGAAGCTTAAGCACACGAAGGAGGTGAAGCGGTAGGCCTCGTCTCGACTGCGCCACCGGGCGGCGAGCCTTCTAAAGAGGCGAAGGTGTGCAGGCCCACCTCGCAGCCGTGGTGGTGGAACACCTCGGCGATCTGTGAAGGGTCCGACCGATCTCGGCTCGGGCCTCGGGTGGAGGCTCGTGCCCGTGATCTTGTGAGGTACCGATCTCCCTGCGATCTTACGCCTTGTCCAGTCATGTTTTTTTTTTTTTTTTTTTTGCGCTACTAATCGTTTGATTCTGGGACACGCCCTTGATCGCGAGCGAGTTCGCCCGCATGGCCGGCGTTGTTGCGCCCGCACGAGGAGTCGGAGAGAAAGGCGGCGTGAGTCCTCTTGGGTGGCGCGAGGAGGAGGTGGAGGTTGCGGGCGGTGCTGAGGCCGCCCTGAGGAGAAGGGCCGTCTTTGTGCGGGAGGCCCGCCGAGGTGGAGTGCGCTCGGGAGGAGGTGGCGAGGCGGAGAAGAGGCGGCAGATCGGACGAGTGCTCTGGCGGCGGAGGAGGCCCATCTTGAAGGCTCCATGACAAACTTATCGAGTCGAGTCCTTCTCCGCTTTATCTCCGACACAGCCGCCGTGATGAGGCGCGGTGATATCTACCCACCGGAGGGTTGGCGGCCACGATGCGGTTTTGACAAGGCGAGCATGGTGGTGAGATTGATCGGAGGGTCATCGACTTGGGTATGCCCGGTGCTTGCCGATCGTACCGCCTTCCCGTGGTGGAGGCCTTAGCCTCCTCGGCGTCGCTCACGACGGAGGCCGTGTCCGTCTTGGGTGGATGAAGATCTAGAGCTTCAGGAGCTTACGGCGAGTGCGGGCCGGGCGAAGAGGAGGAGGAGGAGAAGGAGCCGAGCTCGGCGGCTCGAGTCGACCGCGGCCGCAAGAACAGTGGGGCGGTAGGAGGGCAGCGGGGGAGGCGAGGGGCGGAGTCGGAGAGGGCCGAGGTTAGTGGGCCAATTGTAATAGGTTGAACCGCACGGGTCGATAGGACCACGAGCCACTGTAATAAAATTCTTTCGTGTCTGATAAAGAATGTTTATCACTTTACGAGACTTGTGTTGTCTTTTATTTATAGCATTCCGCATCTCAATACTTGGGACTCGACCATGAATTCTTGTGCAAGTGAAAGAGGTCAGGGTGCCACGGCCGAAGGACGAGGAGGTGCGATTTTGGAGGTCGGTCTGCCGGTGACCCAGTTTTGGCCGCCATGGATGCGAGCTCGGTGTCTTCTTCGAGCCGAAGAAGAAGTTGACCGAGGCGATCGGAGGTGGCCGCCTCTGGCCGAGCAGGCGCTGAAGTTGAAGGTCGCAGGCGAGTCCGAGGCGGACATATCTGCCGGCGCAATCCACGGACGTTTGATGCGGTCACGAGGAACAACTGGCCCGACCGCGAGAGGCTCGCTCGGTTGTCGAGGAGCATCACAGTCTGAGAGGCGGTCCGCCTTGTGGTGGGACTACCATATCCGGCCGACGACCGAGTCCGAGCTTGCTGGCGGAGGGCATGGTCTTGAGGGATGAGGAAGGGCCCAAGCAGAAGTTCAAAGCTGCGTCGACTCCGTGGTGAAGTTTATGGAGATGTGCGACATCGTCCGGCGTCGCATGCCCGGCGTGGTGGCGAGGCAACAGCGGGCTCTGCCGACCCGATCATAGAAGAACCCGGAGGAGGCGGATACTCCGATCACACCGTAGTCTTTGAGGTTGATGGGTCGGCGGGCGGATTATCGAGGGCTCTGCGGGACGGGCGACCGAGGTCCTCAGTCGGCGAGGAGAGCTTCAGGCGGGGCAGGTCGCACACGCCCGGTGTCGGTCGGGGGTCGGGGTGTGACCTCGGGTGCGTCCCCTGCCGGGATGCCGTGTGCTGCGCCCGCCACTTCGGAGTGTCCCGGAGGCGGGTGAAGGTGATCACGGAGTCGATGCTTCCGTCAGGGCTGCCTCCGAGCCCGCCGCGCAGCGCCGGGGAGGCCGTGGTGATTCCGGCCTCGTCGGTGGGTCGAAGGCACGAGTTCGTTCGGGCATACATCGTCGGCACAGGGATTTTGTGAGAATTGGTGCGGCTTGGCCGGTCTGGCGGCGGGCCGAGGCCGGAATGAGGCCATGTATAGTATAGGACCTTGTATGTAGGTATAAATGTATTTAGACTCGTTTGAAGTGTCGTTTTCCCTTTGAGAGGTACAAACATAGCTTAGGACTTCGTTTTGGTCATAAATGTATTCATCATGTATCAACGTATTTTCCCAAATAAAGGGGTATAAGCGAGCTCACGAAGCACGGTTGTCTTGTATATGGCTTGGTACTTTGTTTGTAGTCGTTGATGCATTTTAGACTTTGTACCGGAGTGCATATCTTCCCAAATAAAGGGTATGAGGTGGCGAGATCGGTTTGGATGTCGCTTGCATGTAGGCGATCAACTTAATGGGTGTCTGTATGCTTTGCATGTAGGCGTCCAACTTAATGGGTAATCTGTATGCTTTGCATGTAGGCGTCAACTTAATGGGTAGTCGTGTCGTACCCTACTTAGTGGGATTTTCATCTTCGTGAGGCGTCCCTTGTGAAGGTTTAGATGTGGTATATCCGAATGGATGTTCACATAAATGTAAGGCATGTAAGTGAAATACTCGTTAGAAAACGGATGTTTTATTAAACAAGTAAACGACATCGCACATCGATCAAAACAATAGGAGGGCTAACATGTCGCGATCTAAAATCAAAGCTATGTAAAATACCTCCTTAGATGAGTTATGTGCCGGGTTAGGAATAAGTGCCGGACGGGTGGCGACTTATAGGCCCCTTCCGAGGTCCCCGTGAGCGGTAGGGTCCTTCCCATGTCGGATCAAGCTTGTTAAGGCCGCGGCTCGGCTTGCCTCATTACTCCGCGGGGCGAGGTCGCCCTTTCGGGTGTGGAGGCCTTTACTCTTTTGTTGTAGTAGCGCGACGGCTCTTGTACTTAGCCCGTTTATGAGCGAGCTCATGGCTTCTCCTCGAGGCGTCGAGGTTGGCCCGCAGGTCTTCCTCGTTCCGGCTGGTTGAAGTGGAAGTGCGAGGGCTTGGCGCGCGATCTCGGCCGGTATGATGGCCTCGGTACAGTGAGACCCGGTAAAGGGTCTCCCGTCGGCCGTCCGAGGTGTGGTCTGTGGGACCAGGAGGACTTGAGGAGATTTTCAGCCCGATCGCCCTTAGCAGATCCGACCTCTTCTTCAATCCTTATGCGATCGTGCGGTTCGTCACCTCGGTCGACCATTTGCTTGCGGGTGTGCGGCCAAAGTGAAGCGTTGATTGATGTGAAGCTCTTCGCACCACTCCTTGAAATTTTGTCGACGAATTGAGTGCCGTTGTCGAGACCGAGGATGTGCGGTATCTTGCCAAGCGCGGACTATATTTCTCCACACAAAGGTTTGAATCCTTCGCTCGTGATGCTCGAAAGTGGCTCGGCCTCGACCCGTTTGTGAAGTAGTCTATGGCCACGACTAAATATCGGATGACACGGTGCTCGGTCGAGCAGGCCAACAATGTCGATCCCCATCTGCATGAAAGGCCACGGACTCTGCGGTGCTCAAATCCGTGCGAGGCGGCTTTTGTTGCGGAGTGGATCGGCACTGGGCACTTCTTGGCGAGCTCGGCGAATCTTGCGGTGGGCGGTGGTATCCCGACCTCGGCGTCTTCTTTGAAAGTGCTCGCGACCCGATGTGGCTTCCACAAGACCACCGGTGTATTCGTTGAGCACATAGTCGACTTCTTACGGCCGAGGCATCTCGGGAGGGTTGAAGGTAAGACTTAGGTGAAGCGCCCTCATGCATGAGATACTTACGGGACTTTGCCATCGTCTTTTTGGCTTCGAGCCGATCTGAAGGTAGTCGCCGTGTTCGGGTAGGCCTTGGGAGACATCGATTCGGCTCTATCTCGGTGATGATGCCGGCGTGGGACTCCGCTATGCTTGGAGCGGATCTCTCCTTTGGTGGACTTGTTGATGACGTGACTAGCTTCTCGAGGCGTCGGCCATTTGTTTTTCCTCGGGGATTCGGTGGATCTTTGAAGTGTCTGAACGAGGTCAACATCTCTTTTGCCTTGTCGGTATTGTTTCATTCGGTCCTCCTTGGCCTCGTGTTGCCTAACACGGTTCTGACGACCAGGAATCGTGAAATTTGGATCTCCCACTCCCGGCTCCTTAGCGCGAGTCAGGAGATTAGGGCCTCATACTCCACCTCGTTGTTGGTGGTGGGAAGGTAAACCGGTGCGTGGGTGACTTCCGCATATCCGGGCGAGGAGAAGGATGCCCGCTCCATTGCCCGTTTTGCGAGGCTCCGTCCACGTACATCGCCAACAACCATCGATGGATGAGGTCCGGTTCCTCAAATGCGGTGGGATGACCGAGGTGGAGGCGTTAGAGGAGCTAATCTTAGCGGTGCGACCGAGCTCGATAAACTTGGCTTCTACCAGAAATCGTGAGCTTGCCCTTTTATGGCGGTGCGGGAGTACGAGATATCGTGCTCGCCAAGTTCGAGGCCAGCAGCTATTCGTCCGATGACTCGGGTTTGATAAGACTTGCCTCGAGGCGGTCGGTCGATACTGGATGGAGTGAGCACGAAAGTAGGGTCGGAGCTGCCGCTTAGCATTCACGGTGCCGTCTACCTTTTCAAGGCGGCGTACCTTGTCTCGGCCCTTTGAGTGCTTTCGGTGATGAAGTAAATAGGAGCTGCCGTCCGACCTCGTCCACGCACGATGCCGACTGATTGCCTCGTCAGGGGCTGCAATCAAGGAGGAGTTCGCCTCTTTTGGAGGCGGTCAAGGTAGGCGGTCGTGAGGTACTCCTTGAGGTGTGTGGCGGTGATGCTCTTCCGCCATGCAGTCAGGGCCCTCCTCAAGATTTTGAAGAATGGGGCTGCTTCTGCAGCCGGAGAGGAACCCTCTTGAGGCGGCTGGGCACCCGTGGTTGTGGACCTCATGAATGGTTTTGCACTTGCATTTGAGCACCGTCTTTACCTTGGTGGGTTCGCCTTCAAGCCTTCTTGGGAGACCCAAGCACCCAAGAATTTCCCGTTTTACCATGAGCGTGTATTTTTGGGGTTAAGTTTGAGGTTTGCCGACCGAGGCGGTTGGAGGATGGTGCCGAGGTCGTCGGCGCGACTCTCCGCTTTTCGACTTTTGACTACTATGTCGTCGGCGTGAGACCTCGACGATCTCCCGATGTGGTCTTTGAATGTTGCATCCACCATCCTCCGGTAGGTAGCCCCAGTTCTTGAGGCCGAATGGCATCTTTCGATCTGTGAGGCAAGTCGGTGATGAATGCGGTCTTTGGTGCATCCTCCTAGGCTCATTAAGTTTGGTGGTACCCTCAGTATAGATCCGTGCTGAACATCTCGTGGCCCACCAAAGCCTCCACCTTCTTGTCAATATCGGGGAGGGTAGCAATCTTTGGGCGGTGCTTGTTGAGGTCGGTATAATCGGCGACATGCGCCACCCTCCGCCGGAGCTTCGACCACGGTTGGATTAGCCATCCGGTCGGGTATTTGATCTCGAACAAGATCTTGGCCTTGAAGTTGAGTCACCTCGTCCCTAATGACACAGGCTGCGCTCCGCGCGAATATCCTTTTCTTCTGGGACCGGCTTGGTGGCGGGTCGATGTTGAGGCGGTGAGTTATGAGCTCGGGCGACACCCCGGTCATATCGGCGGGACCAAGCAAACACGCCCCTATATTCTTCGAAGTCGTTTGACGTGTCACGGACGTCCATGGGCCACAGGTGCCGACTGGATGACCCGAGGATCGTCGTCGTATAGTTGGAGGTCCCGGTCGGTCGTCGAGGTGTCGGCCTCCGGGGGCGGTAATTGCTATGCACGGGCGAGGCCGCATCCCGAGTTGAGAGCCGTGGGCATTCTTTTCTTGGCCGTTTGGTCCCTCGGATCTTGAGCACTCCCAGGGTGGGAATCTTTCTGGTGGTGGTAGACCGAGCAGACGGCCTGGTGGCGTCTGACCAATCTCTCCGAGGATAATGTTGTGCGGAGGGGCCGGACCGGGAAGAATCGGATGGCCTTGGTGACCGACACGGGAGCCCGCCCTACGGTGACCGGAAGGGTAATGACCCCTCGGTGGGACTTCTTGAGTGAAGCTCCCGTAGGCTGGGAGGCGCGGAAGAACCCGAATGCCTCCGACCTCAAACTTATCGAGCAGACTCTACGGAAGATGATCTTGTGGAGGCTCAATGTCGATATAGACCCGGTGGGCGTTTTGTTGCCCACCGCACTGTATGGTGATGGCGTCCAGTGCGGCATGATCACGGCACGGGTCTTCCTTGGAGAACGTTATGTTCTCGCCATCCCGAGTCGCTTGTTCTTGGCTCTTGGGGCCGGCCTCCGGCGTCGTTCTTGAGGGACGACCTCGTCGTCCCGAGGCGATCCGGTAACAACATAGACTGTTCCATGGCGTTGGGACCTTCGTCCTTGTCGTCTTGGGTTGGGTCGCCCACTGGGTCGGCCCAGATTGTTGCCGCCTCCATTCCTTCCGCGCTTCTCTTCTTCGGACCGGCTCGTCCGAGGTACTTTTGAGGCTCCACCTTGGCGAGCTCGTCGATCTGTGAGCCTGTGTTGCGATCCTCGGTATCGTGACCATACCCTTGGTGGTAGTCGCAATACTAAATCGTGGACCTCTTCTTGGATCCCCTTTCATAGGGCGAGCTTGAGGAAGAGCTCGGTGGAGCTCGAATATTTCCGCCCTTGATTTGGCGGGAGGCGCCCGCCGGCGGGGTTGGGCCGAGGTCCAGTCCGGACTCAATGACCTCTTTTGATTACTGTCTGGCGCTCTGCGGTCTGCGCCTCGACTTGGTCGTCCGGCTTTTTCTCTCGACACGCCGTCCGGTCTCCCGCTTCTTCCGATCCGACTCGTCTCCCTTGACGAAGTTATCCACCAGTTCAAAGCTTACTCGCCGTCTTTGGTTTCTCACGGTGATTTCTTTGTTATAGCCGGGCGGATCCGTTTTGAACGCGTTGATGATGTAGAGATCGTTCGTCGTCGTCGATTTTGGCGACTCTTTGATGAACCTCGAGGCGAGTTTGACATCGTCTCGTCCGCCCTGGCGGATTGTGAGCGGTCGGAGGAAGGCTGCTGGGCGGCATCTTCTCGATAAGCGCCACTTGAGGCGATCCGTGAGGTCACGGAAGCGGATGGATCTTTGTTACGGGGGGCGGGTGAACCAACGCCGTGCGTTGGAGATCAGCACCTCGGGGAAGATTTTGCACATGTGAAAATCTTCCATCCCTTGGTTCGCCATGTTGGTGGTGTAGGCGAAAAGGAAGTCGGAGGGGTCTCCGAGGCCATCGTAGGCCGCTATGTTGGGTGCCCGAATACTGGGCGGGGCGTGTCTAGAATCTCCACGGAGAAAGGGAGATGATTCTCCGTGTGGTCGAACCCCGGAGATCGTTGCCTTCTCTTTCGGAGGGTGGGGGATCGATAGCGGCGCCTATCGTCCTCAGGAGTTCGACTCCGCTTTCTTCCTTCTGTCGCTTCGGCTCTCTGGTCGGCATGGCGAGGAGAGCGGCTGCGCGAATGGCGAGGCGATCGTTGGTGGCGGCTCGGCCGCGGTGGCGGCTCATGAATGAGGTCGGCGGCTCGGCGCGGTGGCTGACTCCAGCGTCGAGCGCGATCTGTGCTCGGCTATCACGCCGAGGTGGCCCATTTCGCATGGGGGCGGCGGCCTCGGGAGGCCGTGGTGTTCGATCCGGGGCCTAGAGGACCCGCCTGGTTAGTCCTCTGGTTGAGAAGCTTTGGAATTGGCGAGATTAGCGTGAAGGAACTCGCTCACAGCTCGGCCGAGGACCTCGATGGGACGAATGAGCTGTTTGCTCGTCCTCGTTGAGGTCGACATCTTCCACGCGTTGGGGAGGCGGTCTGAGGGGTGTATGGAGACATTTTCCATGTGCCCTCGGTGTGACCGCTCGTGGCGTCTGCGATCTCCTTTCCGTGACGCCGGCGACCACCTGGTCGTCCTCCGCGGTTGTTGCCGGCTGTTGGCGGTTGTGCGTGTTCTTGCCATTTAGTCGTAGGGAATGAAGCTTTTCTTGTTGAAAATCTTCCCAGACGGCGCCGATGATGAATCTAGCTATGTGAGTATGCGAGATTTATATGAAGCAATAAAGAACACCCGTGCTTTTACGTGGTTCGATCGTTAATGAGATCTCGTCCACGGAGGAATGATTCCTCAATACTTTCACTAGAGCTTTTCGTGCAGAGTATTGTTTACAAGCCTTTGTATTCGATGAATTGCCAACCCTTCTAACATCGTTTCCTTCTATTTATACTGACTTGACTCGTCACGGCGCCCGACCTCTCCATTGGTCGTTGCGTGACTCTTCCTCTGGCGTGCCCTCCATTGGCCGGGCGAGGGACTTCCGCCTTCGCGGCGCCACGTGGAGGTGGCGCCGACCTGGTTCATCTTCTCCATTGGCGGAGGATGGCGGCTCTGGGGCTATCGTTTTGGGCAATGATTAGGGCTCGACCGCGTGGGCTGCTACCAGCGTTAGGCCCGGCTCGCTTGGGCTGTTAGTGGGCCCATTGGTTGGGCCATATCCCATCGAGACTTACTCAAGCAATCGCGGAGTAGAACGATCGGAGTTGAGGCGGATACACACGGACATATACGTGATATCGTGTGCGAATCACCTAAGCGATGGGTGGTGAGGGGTTTGATTTTGGAGTGTAGTTTTGAGTGAGTTTGGGGAGAGGATGAAGATTTAATGATTTAACATTTATTATGTAAGAGAAGGAAACCGAGTTATTTAGGTTGGTAATCATTTGGGGTCAATATAGTAATTTTATTTCACTTTGGGTTTTCACTCATTTTTATTTCAAAAGTTTCTCGGTTTCTTGTTCAAAAGGAAAGGCGATATTTGTAACTTCTTTATTTTACCATTACATCGTTTGTTTGGTAAAGATTATATCTTAGGAAAATAATTTAATTTATATATTTTAAGTTTTATGTTTGATTGTATTTTTATAAAGTAAGAAAGTAGTGTAATATTTGATTCTTATACCCTAATAAATCTTAGATATATTTTTTCATAGTTTTAGTGTTCTTAGACTACTTGCACATTTAATATTTTATTATTGTTTTATTAAAATATAAATTATAGTTTATATTTATTTTATTATTATTATTATTATCATTCGGTTAAAAATTATATCAAAAAATCTTAGTTACATTTTTAGAACTATGAATCTTATTTGTACTATATGGATGTATCTTATTGTTTTATTATTATTACTATTATTATTAATCATATAACTTGAATCATACTATATGTTGTATCTTGTTGTTGTTGTTATTATTATTTATTAGGAAAAATATATAATTTTATATTTATATTTATTTTATTAATTATTATTATTATTCGGTTAAAAATTATATCAAAAAATCTTAGTTACATTTTAGAACTATGAATCTTATTTGTACTATATGGATGTATCTTATTATTTTATTATTATTACTATTATTATTAATCATATAACTTGAATCATACTATATGTTGTATCTTATTGTTTTTATTATTATTACTATTATTATTAATCATACTATATGTTGTATCTTGTTGTTGTTATTATTATTATTTATTAGGAAAAATACATAATTTTAGCATAATAAATTGAGTTTGTGATAATTTTAGCCTATTAAATCAATGATACTTCAATCAAGCCTAAAGAATTGATTTTATGATAATTTTAGTCATAAGTAATTTTTGGTACCAAAAAAGACAGTTGGCACCAAAAAAGACAGTCGGCACCAAAAAAGACAGTCGGCACCAGAAAATGACATTTAGAAAGCACAATTCATAAATATTGTTGGAAATGACTTATGGGTTACATGTTATTACTTATGCCAATTATACTTTTCAACATCGAAAAATTACTTACTGAGCTAAAATTATATTCATTAGACTTGAACAATGTTTTATTGATTTATTAAGTTAAAATTATCATAAAGTCAACTTATTAGGCTAAAATTATGTATTTTCTCTTATTATTATTATTATTATTATTATTATTATTATTATTATTATTATTATTATTATTATTATTATTATCATAATTCTAACAATTCTCTTGGTGTTTTTCAAACAGATGATAAGGAATCTATTAAGATTCACTTTTCTTTGAATTATTTTCTTATGAATCACATTCCTAATTAATTTTATTTTCATACCAAACAAACGATCACTCAAGTGTGGGAGAGTAATAGAGTTCTAATATATATTTTGTAGGAAATATAAGATTTTTAATTTAGATTTGTGGCAATAATAATAATAATAATAGTAATAGTAATAGTAATAATAATAATAACTAGATATCGTAAAATGATACTACTTTAAGAATCTTGTGGGGTTTAATAAACTTTAAATTTAACTTTCCGGTTTGCTTTCATCTTTTCAGTAAATAAAAAAGAATTAGAGAAATTTAATTTTATACTCAAGATTTGACTTTTTTTTTTACAATTGTATATAGGGAAATCTGATTTTAAGCCTCTCCCGAGGATCTATCTTGGATGTTTAATTTACCATACATTGATTATATACCTAGCATGCACATATATAATTAATTACAACACGTTGGTGTTTTCTCGTGTTTACCTGTGAATTTGTCAGGAATGAATTGGATCAATACTCGTGCTTTGATCTTCCGGGGTTGTGTCCCGATTGCCTAAACTCAATGTCGAGTGAGGATAATCTATGGAGAGTGCTACAGAAATTCGCCTACTTCCTCACCCTAGAGATTTCGAAAATCCTCACTATTTAAAAAGTAAATTTCAAAATTTTCTTCTCATCAATTAGGGTTTGATTTTCTCTCACATTATATTTATAATGCAACCATAAATCCTATCAAGATAGGATTTCTGCATCTCTAATAAATATAATAATATCTCTTAAGATAGAGAGGATCAAACCAGAGTCCCAATGGGACTCTAAAGAAAGATGAACGAAAATCAATAAGCTTCAGGCCTTGATGGGCCAGCCCAGGGATCAAATGCAAGGAATAAAGATGGGCTTCAAATAAATTAATTATCTTATGTTCAGCCCAGAACATAAATTAATTCATAAACATTTATTCATGCCACTAGAGAATAAATGTTGACTTATCCCTTTATTTCCGAAGTTGAGTCGGGCTCGCATTTAGACTTAATGAATCCTCGTATTTAAGATATCGCACGTCCATTGATTATTTACAGCGTTCTGACTGCTTAAAATAATTAATATCTTTAATTCCTTAAGTAGTACAACTCAACCTTATTATTGTACTTGAGATAACTCAACCTGCAGGGTTTAGTACAATAAACTTTTTGAGCTCCTTAAGGGAACGTCATCATCCTAAACGGATACGGTGACTCGACACAAGTAACTAGCATGACATACAAGTACTGCCACTACCCAAGATGCAGAGAATCTTGGGTTATCTCATGTAACCCTCACCCATAACAAGTCAAAGTGATGGTCAGCAACTAATGCTCACCTAATACCTTATCGAGGTTTAGATCAACGTAAAGTCACCGAGATCTAGGTTCTTCACGACGGTCAGATAGAAGAACTCATCCCACTGTGATCCATCAATACGTCAGAGACGTACCAGCATAGACAAGCAACCAAGTCAAGTCACTTCTTATCTATACCGCAGCCTATACCGACAATTCGTCCTCAAGTTGTCTCAGCTGTGATTCTTTTAATATCTCATTAAGTTTGACCAGTCATACAGACTTCTGTGGTCTACAACACACTGTATGATCTAACTTATATATGAGATAAAAGGACATACATATGCAATCAAGTAAACAATTCAGATAGGAGATTGTAATAGTGGTAACAGGAAACATTGTATACAAGCTCAACCAACTGCTTCCAGTATACAAATCCAACAATCTCTCACTTATACTAAACAAACTTTTAGTATACAATGTGTCTCTCAACTAGCTATTACAAACAACACCATCACTTTGCTTCTTCCACTTCTACAAAAGTTTCCTTTCTAAGTGGATGCCATCTTGTGCAATCAAGTCCTCGAATATGCTCTTCGTAGACTTTTGCGTGAGCTCTTCGTGAATGGGTCACTAAGTTATCCAGCATGCCAATCTTCTCAATCAGCACATCTCCTCGCCTAACGATTTCTCGTATGACATGGTACTTTCTCTATGTGTTTAGTTGCCTTGTGGATCCGTGGTTCCTTCGAGTTTCACATCGCACTGAGTTATCACGATAAACTATGATACTCTTGGACAAACCGGTACCACATCTAGATCCATGAGATAGTTCTTGAACCATCTGACCTCTTTAGCGACCTCAAGGCGGCAACATATTTGGCTTCCATGGTAGAGTCCGCAATAAATCGTTGCTTTGCACTCCGTCGGGATATGGCTCCTCCTCCCAAGGTAAACACATAGCCTGAGGTAGACTTCTTCTCATCACGGTCAGCTTGGAAATCTGAGTCTGAATAACCCAAAGGCATTAGACTATCTGCTTGGTAAACTAGCCTATAATCTCGAGTCTTTTTCAGATATTTGAGTATATGTTTTACCGCAGTCCAATGAGATTGTCCAAGGTTAGACTGATATCTAGCTACTATGCCTACCACATAGCAGATATCGGGTCTCGTACATAGCATTGCATACATGAGACATCCTACGGTGAAGCGTGAGTGAACTTGTCTCATTTCCTCTATCTCATTTGCATCATAGGTGATCGCTCCTTGAATAAAAGAACACCATGCACGAAGGTAGCAATCCTTTCTTGGCGGTCTGCATACTAAAATGAGTAATTACAATATCAATGTAAGACGCCTGAGATAAGCTCAACATTTTTCTCTTGCGATCTCGGTAAACCTTGATCCCAAGAATGTACGTTGCATCTCCTAAGTCTTTCATTTGAAACTGATCGGATAACCAACTCTTTACGTCTGATAACAACTTCACATTGTTGCCAAGTAGAAGGATGTCATCTACGTAAAGTGCAAGAAATATCACATCACCGTTGACATCTAAATGATGCACACAACTTTCGCTAGGCAACTGGGTAAATCCATAGGACTTTACCACCTCGTCAAAGCGTAAGTTTCATGATTGGGAAGCTTGCTTAAGTCCATAAATGGACTTAAGCTTCCATACTAGATGCTCTTCGCCCTTCACCACATAACCTTCGGGTTCTTTGCATATAGATGTCTCTACCTTCTTCAAGGTAACCGCTTAGAAAAGCGGTTTTCACATCCATTGCCAAACCTCAAGGTTTAAGTGGGCTGTTATGGCGAATAATTACGATGGACTTGAGCATTGCTACTGGTGAAAGGTCTCATCGAAATCGATGCCCTCAATATGAGTGTACCCTTTCGCCACAAGCACGGCTTTAAAAGCGAAACCTCTCCATCTGAATCTCTCTTCCTCCTCAGTATACCCACTTACTACCTATGGCTTCTTTGCCATCCGGTAGAGGTGTCTTTCGTATACATCCATAGCTATTATGGACTCGATTTCTAAGTCCATAACGTGTGCCATGATCTTGCATCGATGTCTTGTTTCGCCTCCTTTGTATGTCCATGGGTCGATTATAGCTTGCTCGTTTCACGAGACTAAATCAAGATTCACCCATGAACATAAATCGTTTGGGTTGACGAACAACCCTCCCTCTACGACAGTCGCCATCGCACTGATGGCAAGCGGTGGGTGCGGTAACTTGTGGTTCTCTATCTTGCACAACTTGCTGGATAGGTGCCACTTGTACGGTAGGTATCTCGGTGGAACTCCACTCACTTCAATTTCTTGAAGTATTTGGTGTCGATCCTCCCACTGAACCGACATCTCGTCGCCTTTGGTTTAATCGGTGGCGGAATCGATCATCTTCTAATTCTTGAAGAATGATTTCAACTTTGGATTTATGGTTTTTCATATAATCCTCTTCTAAGAATCGGGCATTAGTGCTAATAATGAACTTCTGATCCTTAGGACTATAGAAATAACTACATTTCGTTCCTCTAAGATAGCCAATAAACATCATTGCTTCAGATCTAGCCTCCAACTTGTCAGCCTTCTTATTCAGCACTTATGTTGGACTGCCCCATATCCTTATGTGGTTTAAACTAGGCTTGCACCCAAACCACAACTCGAAAGGGGTCTTTTCGACTGACTTGGATGGTACCAGATTGAGCAAGTATGCCGCTGTTTCTAAAGCATACCCCCAGAACGAAATAGGCAGTGTTGCATAACTCATCATAGATCTAACCATTTCTAAGAGAGTTATATTTCTTCGCTCTGACACGCCATTTTGTTGTGGTATGCCCGATGTAGTGAGTTGGGAGGTAATCTCACACTACACCAAATAGTCCATGAACTCGTTACTGAGGTATTCACCACCGCTATCGGACATGATGACTTGATACTTTTACCTAGCCGTCT
Source organism: Salvia rosmarinus (assembly GCA_036937905.1). Lineage (NCBI taxonomy): Eukaryota > Viridiplantae > Streptophyta > Magnoliopsida > Lamiales > Lamiaceae > Salvia > Salvia rosmarinus. The sequence continues at coordinate 64,797,260 of CM072817.1, forward strand.
CCACTTCCGCCTTAAATTCTTTGAATTTCTCAAAGCATTCAGACTTGCGGTGAAGCGGTATATGTATCCGTACCTTAGTGTCGTCGATGAAAGTGACAAAATACTCGTACCCTCCACGAGCTTGTGTGGACATAGGTCCACACAGTCGAATGGACTAACTCCACACTTCTTTGGCTCTATAACCCTTCGCTTTGAAAGGTCTGGTCGACATCTTCCTTCTATCTGAGGATTCGCAGATTGGGAGCAGATGGCGTAATATCACCCAACGCTCCATTCTTAGCCAGTCTTTGGATCCTATTTAGATTGATGTGACCTAATCTAAGATGCCAAAGAAATATGGTGTCATCTTGCGAAGAAAACTTCCTCTTCTTAAGGTTTGATGTAGATGTAACATAATTGAAGGTATTATGCTTGGCATAAATAATATAAAGCTAATTATATAATGAGCCACCACAGATAACTTCGTTATTTCTTATGATAGAAACATCACTATCAAAAACAATTGAATATCCATGAATAAATAGTTTCGAAACCGAAATAAGGTTAAAATCGAAACTCCGACACATATAAAGCGTCTTTTAATACTAAAACTGCCCTATCAAAGCATAAAGTAACATCTCCATCGCATGACCTCGACTTTATTTGTGTTGCCCATGGAGATCTTTATCTCGCCATCATGCGACTCTCCATGTCGCAAGAACCACCGCAAGGTGTAACAAACATGATCGATCGCTTTTTACCTACTACCCATGAATGAGTAGAACAAGTTGCTAAACATGTTTCCGTTACTAAAGCAAATGGCGTACCTTGAGCTTGAGCATAGGGCACTTGGCCTTCAATGCCCAATCTTCTTGCACTTGAAGTACTTGCCTCTCCTTTGGCTTTTTCAAGCCTCCGTTGGTAGTCATGTTCTTGCTCCCACCGCTCCCACTTGGTTCCTTTGCCTCAACCACCTTTGGCACCCCTTTTCTTCTTCCATTTTCAACGAAAAATTTGGGCCCTAGATGTGCTAGCAAGGGCATGTGCTCCTTTCCCATGACACCTTCCTTGACCACGAGATCGTTTAGCAACCGACTAAGTATATACTCGATCTTGCTCATGATCGCGTTCATGCGAAAGTTCTCAAAGACTTGGACGGTGTGTTAAGGATGATATCGACCTTGGCCGCGTCGATACCTCCTCCCAACCGATCAAGACTATCCATGAGATAGTCATGTGGGAGACATGTTCATGGACCGAACTTCCTTTTCCATCCTACATGCCAAGATTTCTCTCATTGTGTGGGCGGATGTTCGATCCGATCGCCCAAACTTACTCTCGAGACTTAACCATATTTGATCGCGTCTACCATCGATTGATCTTTGCGGTGCAAGCCTTTGGACATCGTGGTTATCATATAGCATTTGGCCATATTATTTGACTTATGCGAAGTGCGCTTGACTCATTGCTCGTTCGTCGATCGTCGATGGGGCATTGATCGCTCCTTTTCTCACGTAAAGGTGTAAGTATAAGGTAAGCGAAGCATCGTATCCAGGGATTGTAATGCGAAAACACGAGAAGCTAGTTCAGCGACAATTCATTATTATTGACACGGAAAAATGGTGAAAGGTTTAAGGCTTGTAATTTAATCCAAAGCAAAGGTAACGGCGAAATATAAATAAAGCAATAAAATCACGGAAGATAACTATGAAGAAAGACTAACCTAGGGATGCACCAATCCTATCCACAACGATGTTTATCACCTTATTATTAACCGTTTTAATCCAGACAAGATGGAAGATCACATATATAACCAACAACTTGATTCGACAATTGCGGCGAGAGATTACTAATTTTCCTATCACGATTCGTCTACAGGAAAATAAGCAACTCAAATGGATCACTAAGAATATGCTTCCTACGAATATCCTATCTCGATTCGACTCGAGGCTTATTCAGTATCATGCATTCAAGATCGATTGACAATTAATACGATTCACGTCGTTAACGGCAACTAGATATGCATCGAGATTGATCAAATCAACACATATAAATAAGCACCATGAATCATGAATCAATGCACGGAAGGTAAATAACAATAGCGGGAATCACAACATATAGGATCGAATCATGCAAACCCTAGGATTAGAGCGGAAAACTAGCGGGACATAATAAGCGGAATAAAATACGATTTAGTCATGAAAGCGGAAATTAAATATGTAAAACCCGTGATGAAGCGTTTGATGAACAATGGTTGGTTTGAATCCGATCCCAGCGAAAGAGCGGAAAATAACGGAAAGCGATCGGACAAAACGTTCCGATCGATAAACTAACAAAACAATGCAAGAATTAACTCTAGAACTAAACTAAACCGAAACTAAAGCTCAAGAATGGAAAAAGCGAGGCGAAGAAATTGAGATGCGGGACGTGGGGGTCATTGGGCGCAAGGGCTTTGCCTGTTATAGAAAAGGATGGAAACCTAATTTGCACCTCTGCCGCCACGACTCGCGACCACCCTTCGCGATCGCTAGGCATGTCTCGTGGCGCTCTTCTCGCTTCGCTTTCGCGCTCCTTCTTTCGCATGGTACCTCGCGACCCGGCTAGCGGTCGCTAGCAATTCGAACCGGTCGCGAAATCGTCGAAGAGCTTTCTCGGCTTTGGGGCTCGCTCGCGTGCACGAGCTCTCGGTCGCTACTCTTACGGGCGTTATTTGGTTTGCCTCGCGACCAACTGGCGACCGCTAGGTGGTCGCTAAGCTAAGGCGATTGCTATTTTGGTTCGTGCTTCGTTCCTTGCTTGATTTTCAACACATAAACCTACAAAACACCAAAATAACACCCAAGCGATGATCTTCTAAAATAGATAAAACATTGAGAAGCGATACGTAAGCGCACATTAAATGATCTAAACTCATCTTTAAATAACAACTATAAGCGTGTAAAATGCGCGTTTATCAAACCCCCAATCTTACAAACATTGTTTGTCCTCAAACAAAAGCGAGCAGAAAGACACAACGAAAGATCAACGAGCGTAGCAAAGAGGATAACCATTATAAGCCTCGAAACATATTAGCGCTCAAAACATTAGCGCACATGGCGATGTTAACCAACTCAACACAAACAACCATCGAGGGCAAAACTCATTTAATTCAACCTCACAGCGGCATGTGTGTAAAAATATAGGATATACTCAACTCATAAAGAAATGTAGAACATGTATACACCCAACGATCAATGCGATGCAACATCTTACCATAGGCTTGCGTTTTCTAATATTTCCACCGCGTCAAATGTGTTCAAATAAGGATCAAAGAGGTCTTTTCGAGGTTATAATGCGGGCACATTGGTTAAGGTAGGGTAATATATGGCTAAGTGACTCAAGTATACTCCAAGCACCACCATTTATACATTTCGACACATATGGACTTTGTCCATTTTCCTCTTCTCTCCCAACGTGCTAAATCAACGTTTAATGCCACAGAAGGTACCTATACTTTGATTAAAGACCCTTTATGCTCAACACTCATAGTGAACTTAACATTTTTCTTTTTCTTTTCTTTTCTAGAGCTTATAGGGTTTAACTTTCACAACAAAGGTACTATTCTTCACCACAGATGTATTTTCTAAAAGAAACTTTTCTCGTCATAACTACATCAAAATTTCAACCCCTTTTGATTCCCATATCCATCCTCACCTCCTATCATCCGGTTAATCGAAAGAAAAAGTCTAATAAAGGCTCAAAGAAGGCGACAAATGGTATATATCATCGGGTTAGTGTTTGGGTGAATATGTGGTTAACAAAGATGGCATTTTATCCTTCCAAATTCGAAACACATATTGCAGTCTCGACACAGAAGAACGGCAAGTTCTAGAAGATAATCACATGCATGATATCACACAATTAAAAAGCGTATCAAGATGTTTATACGGATGAAGCTCAAGTCTCGCGGGTTAAGCAAATGGTGAAAAACAACAAGTTTAAGCAATCTCAAGTCGTTCATGCGTCATTTTCTAACATATCATGTGCACTATCATTAAATTTCACCAAAAAATTTTCTATCGTCATTGGCCCCATGGATTAACACACTTCACTTAACTCGTTGATCGACAGACACAACATGAAAAGAAAGACAAAAGACGACAAAAAGCAACACAAACGAAAAACAAAACAAAACACAAAAACAAAACAAGAAACCATTGGGTTACCTCCCAACAAGTGCTAATTTAACGTCTTTAGCTAGACCATCACTAACCTTGTCAATCTGGCATTTTGGTGGCAATAGACATCTTTCCCAACTTGTGGACCCTCCTAAACTTAGCATTCACGGATGACCACCGACTTGGTAAGTGGCCCCCAAACTTGAGCGATACACTCGGGTTCCATGCGAGTCCACTTCTTCCTTCTCGCAGACTTCCTCGATCGGCCGAGTACCCTCTAAGCGTGAGGCGTGCGGCGGCGGCGGTCGTGATCGAAAAGCAATCTTCGGCTTTCCACCGTCGTGTTGCTTGATGGCGTCGTATATGGAAATCTTGAGCTCCTCATCGTTAACACGAAGCGTGAGATTGCCTTCGCACATCAATCAGCGCGCGAGCGGTTGCTAGAAAAGGTCTACCTAGGATTAGCGATTGTTGTTTGAATTCGGAATATCTAAAATCACAAAGTCGGCGGGAAAAACAAAATCCGAATTCTTACCAACACGTCTTGACGATACCTTTAGGATATGTGGTGACCGATCAGCCATCATCGGTGAAATCTTAAATCGGCTTCATCTTTCCTAGGTGTAACCGGTTGAATCGTTCAATGACATCAGTTGATGCTCGCCTTCAAGTCGCGCAAAACATTTGGAAAAGTGCGCTCGGCGATCTCGCACTCTAACGATAAAACTACGGGATCCTTCGCTTCGGAGGAGCTTCCTTTGCAAGACAACCTTTGCATTCTTGGATAGGGTAATTTTCTCAAATTTCCCGGTTTCTTCTTGCTTGCAAGCGCGTCTTTTAAAATTTCATGTATCCGGCATGTTTCGCAGCGCTTCAAAGATAGGTAAATTGATCTCAACTTTTTGAAAAATCTCTTTGAAACGAGCAAACTCCTCGTCATATTTTGACTTGACAAGTCGACTCGGAAACGGGACCGGAGGAGTGTACGTGCGAGGATTTGCTTCTGGGGTTGCCTCGCGGTTGACTTCGCGACCGCTGGGAAGGTCGCGAGGTATCTCCTGGGCGCTGGACTCCTTCTTCGCATGCGAGCTTGCGGGCGCGAGCTTGCTTGGCGATTTCTCGGCGCTGCTGCTGCACGATTGCTCATGAGGGTGGCATGCGAGCGCTGGGTTGCTCGCGGACAAATCTGGCGCGCGCACACTCTGATGGCTCGCGGTCGGATTCGTGGGCGCGTGCTCGGTCGCGGGCTTCTGTGGAAAAATTTCTGGACACCTCGAGATCGGGCTCGCGGTCGCGAGCTTCGATCGTAATTTCGCCTGAATGCTTTCTTGCTCTTCTTCCGGTAGGGCTCGGGTAAGCTTGTCGGCTCTCGTCAGGATGGCGAAGCAGCGATTCTTGGGTTCACCTCCGTATTACTCGGAAATTGGCCCGTCTTTTTAGTGCATTCACTTATACGGATATTTGACCAATTTGATTTTCCAACATCTTCATATGCTTCCCGTAGCCGTCACGGTGGACTCAAATGATTTATCTTACGCGGTGTTGCTTATAAGCGAATTACGGTTCGTTGCCAATTGTTGGTTGCTTACAACCAGCTGCTGCATCATGTCTTGAGACTTGGCTTCTTGACTCTTGAATTACACCATTACGAGCGGTGAAGCTCTTGCCGGAGGTTGTTGGAAGTCGGATGATTCCTACGATTGATGTGGTGGCGTTCTGTCTCGATCGACTCTTCAAAAGAGTGAACTTCTTCATGAGATCGTCATATTTTGAATCACTCTCAACAAGATTGCTTTGAACAATGGCGTTCTCTCCGTTGGCCATTGATAGCTGTTGGCGACCATCTCCTCTGTCGGCTTGCCTCGTCTACTTGTCGGTTCAATAAACAGCCCCGCCGACGCATCCACCATGCTCCTCGCCCGCCATATCGGTCCTTTGTAGAAGCTGTGTGATTTGTTGCTCCTTGGAGAACCCGTGTTGTGGACATCGTCTCAATAGACCTCTGAATCTCTCCCATGACTCGAATAATGATTCGTCGTGGTTTTGGCAAAATGAAAGATTTCGCGATGATCTTCAACGCTTTCGCCGGTGGAAAGTATTCGAAGAAACTTCTATAAAGTTTCCCCAAGTGTCGATGCGATTCGGTCCAAACTCTTGAACCAATCTTTCGCTGGCTGCTGCGTGAGAAACCGAACATCGCATCGGATCGTGTCTTGTGGCACCCATTCATTTGATGGTGTCACAAATATCAAAAAAGTCTCGAGATGCGCATTCGGGTCTTGGTGACTCTCCCCAAAGCGCTCTCCTTGGACCATCTTGATCGTAGTGGTTTTAGCTCAAAATTGTTTGCATCTACGTGCGGGCTAACCGCCTCCTTGGAAGCTGCTCGGTGGGATGTCGGTACATGTGATTGAGGTCTTTCCTCCGGGCGAGGACAATGATTCCCATATTCGCCATCGACGCTGCATCTCGCAAAGTCGGCTAGCATCGTCTGACTTGCTCGGGAGGAATGCCCGGATTCATGGATTGGCCGCCATTGCGGCCGTCTCTTCTCTCGTCCTTTTCTCCTTTGAGAGCTTTCGATCTCGGGATCTAATAATACTTGAGGTCCACGAGATCTTATCGCATAAACTACACGAGAAAGAGAAAATTGCTTGACAAAATAATTAATAATATATATAACTTGAATTAATAAATCCAAATCGTCAAATTATTCCTATGCAATCTTAACAAGCCCGACAGCGGTGCCAAAATTTGATCGCTCCTTTTCTCACGTAAAGGTGTAAGTATAGGTGTTAAGTATCGTATCCACGAGGGATTGTAATGCGAAACACGAAGCTAGTTCAGCGACAATTCATTATTATTCAAGCACAGAAAAAGGGTGAAAGGTTTAAGGCTTCAGAATTTAATCCAAAGCAAAGGTAACCAAGCAGAAATATAAATAAAGCAATAAAATCACGGAAGATAACTATGAAGAAAGACTAACCCTAGGGATGCACCAATCCTATCCACAACGATGTTTATCACCTTATTATTAACCGTTTTAATCCGAGATAAGATGGAAGATCACATATATAACCAACAACTTGATTCGACAATTGCGGCAAGAGATTACTAATTTTCCTATCACGATTCGTCTAGAGGAAAATAAGCAACTCAAATGGATCACTAAGAATATGCTTCCTACGAATATCCTATCTCGATTCACGACTCAAGGCTTATTCAGTATCATGCATTCAAGATCGATTGACAATTAATACTGATTACGTCATTAACCGGCAACTAGATATGCATCGAGATTGATCGAAATCAACACATATAAATAAGCACCATGAATCATGAATCGATGCACGGAAGGTAAATAACAATAGCGAGAATCACAACATATAGGATCGAATCATGCAAACCACAGGATTAGAGCGGAAAACTAGCGGACATAATAAGCGGAATAAAATACGATTTAGTCATGAAAGCGGAAATTAAATATGTAAAACCCGTGATGAAGCGTTTGATGAACAAATGGTTGGTTTGAATCCAATCCCAAGCGAAAGAACGGAAAATAACGAAAAACGATCGGACAAAACGTTCTGATCGATAAACTAAGCAAGAACAATGCAAGAATTAACTCTAGAACTAAACTAAACTGAAACTAGAGCTCAAGAATGGAAAAACTGAGGAAAAACTGAAGAAATTGAGCTCTGGGACGTCTGGGGTCTGCTGGGGGCGCAAGGGGCTTTGCCCTATTTATAGAAAAGGATGGAAACCCTAATTTGCGCCTCTGCCACCACGACTCGCGACCACCCTTCGCGATCGCTAGGCATGTCTCGGCCTTCGCCTCCTTGCGCTCGCATGGTACCTCGCGACCCGGCTAGCGGTCGCTAGCAATTCGAACCGGTCGCGAAATCGTCCGAAGAGCTTTCTCGGCTTTGGGGCTCGCTCGTGTGCACGAGCTCTCGGTCGCTACTCTTACGGGCGTTCTTTGGTTTGCTCATGACCAGCCTAGCGACCGCTAAATTTGGTCGCTAGAAGCTGGGCGATTGCTATTTTGGTTCGTGCTTGCGTTCCTTGCGATTTTCAACACATAAACCTACAAAACACCAAAATAACACCCAAGAGCGATATCTTCTAAAATAGATAAAACATTGAGAAGCGATACGAAACGCACATTAAATGATCTAAACTCATCTTTAAATAACAACTATAAACGTGTAAAATACGCGTTTATCAATAACCGGCAACTAGATATGCATCGAGATTGATCAGAAATCAACACATATAGGATCGAATCATGCAAACCCTTAAGGGCATCGGGTTTAGGAGTAGTGAGAACAAACATGTGTTCTTCAGCGATAAGAACATATTCCATGTTTCATTTTCACTCGATAAAATTTGGACCGGATAGAGGATTTTGTGCGAGCATATTGATAATCGGTGTAAGAGACATATCTGAAAAGCAATGTAAACACATAAGCATACGATCGCACATAATTCGTAACAATAATATTGTAACCTTTTGATAAAACAATATTAATTGAAACCTCCGATATTTCCCAAAGAATCCCACATGCGAGCCGCGCGTGTGGGCGTTTACATGAATCCTCGACCAGACTAAAATATACCTTTTAGTCGTTTAATTTCAATCCATGTCAACTTATCCTTATGACAAATGAAATTAATGATTGGACCTTACTAGACCACATCACTATCACAAGAAGGGACTTAGCGGGAAGTTGTACTTGAGGTGATGTCTAAGCAATGACCACAATTTTAACAGCAGAAAATGAATTCTTAGAATTGGCATACTCACTAGGACCATACCGCTTCCAATCCAAATTCTTTTGTTATCTCATTTTAAATCTATCTCTAGAGAACTTATGAAAATTGCATATGCAAGCCACGTGTGTAGACGTTTACACATGAAACTCCCACTTCTCAATAGATTAAAATGTTTTATAAATCTCATCTAACAAACTTATGATAAACAGTGCAAGCAAGCCACGCGTGTGGACACTCACAATGCGTATCACTTTGTTTAGATATTAAAAAGTGGAGGTCTTGACATTTTAATTTATAAATTAATATATCGGGTTTCTTGCTTAGTCTTTTGTTTCAAAAGGTTTGTCCATGCAGATCACGTAATCCTAGCATGCTTTCTATAAAACTCAACATGTAAAACATGCTCGCAGAATTCTAAAATATGCTTGAAAAACGCGATAAACCTAGCATGCTTACTATGCGCATCCAATCACAAAAATATACAACATGTTTATCTACGTAATTTAAACATACATAACATGCTTGTGCATTATTTAAACATCCACGACATGCTTTGAGCGATAAAAATAAAATAAAATCATTCATCGCGATCCACTCGTGGATCTCAGATTTCGCCTAATTTATTACATAAATTAGTAAAGTCTGAATCTTCAAAATCTAGAAAGCAGACCTCGCGTATGCAGGCGCAGACGGATTCGTCAAAAGCTGGATTTGGGCCAAAAATCTTAAAGCGGGCGAAATAGTGGATCGGGTCGGTCGGGTCGAAAATCTGGAACCGGTCGAAAATCGGTGCGGGCGAAAATCGGGTTTAGGTCGGCCCAGATGGGGCTGGCCGTGCGCAGAGCACGACCACGCCGGCACCATCCGCCGCCTAACTGCTTTGTCATGCGCCATCGCCACCTGCGACGCCAGAGTTGCCGGCGATGCGATCATCGCCCACCGCGCCGAGATCATCCGAAGTCGACTCGCCCGTAGGGTCTGTCGTGCCGAGCGTCGTGTGGTGCGCGATGAGCTGCCGAGCGCCGACACACGCATCGAGCATGGGGTCACCCCACCAGCTCGCCGTGTCCGCCCAACGTCACCCAGCGTCCGGCCCGAGCACCCGCACGATGCAGCCGAGAGCTGTTGCCGAGGTGCTTAAAACTCGCGCGACTTCTCGCGCGGCAAATGTCGCGCGCTATCGCCCGAGCCTGCCGGCGATTCCAAGCGACTTCGCCGAGGCGTGCCGAGCCGCCTGAAGTCTGCTGCGCGATCTACCAAGGCGTCCAGCGCCGCTCGCTGATGCCCCGAAGGCTGCCGGGCGTCGGCGCGACGCTCGGCGTCGAGGCGTGCCGAGGCGTCGTCTGAAACCCGCCGCCCGCGCGCCCGGTCTACCGAGCCATTCCACGAGGGCGTCCATTGCGTCTTGCCGATAGCCGCCGAGAAACAGCGCATGGTGCGAGGCGTGCTGCGGCGTAAACACGCTCGGCGTCTTTGTCGCCCACGCCCTCACCGCGTTTGTCCGATTTTCGGCGTGCCTCCCATCGTCTCGTTCTTCGTGCTTTTCATCTTCGTTCCTCTTTTACATATTAGATTTACAAGAAAAATTCTAATCTAACCACAGCATTTTCTCGTGGTAAAAGCGAAATCGATAAAAATAAAGCGAGCCACGATGAGCGATAGATCCACAATTAATTAATTGCGCGTAATAATCAAGCGTGAATTAATCGATAGAGCGAGATTACGAACCTCACTCGATACCAATTGTAAGGAAATCGATTTTAACCCTCTCCGATGATCTATCTTGGATGTTTAATTCACCATACATTGATTATATACCTAGCATGCACCTATATAATTAATTGCAACACGTTGATGTTTTCTCGTGTTTACTGCGAATTTATCGAGAATGAATTGGATCAATACTGTGCTTTGATCTTACGGATCGTGTCCCGATTTCCTAAACTCAATGTCGGTGAGGACAATCTATGGAGTGCTTCTGAAATTCGCCTTCTTCCTTACCCAGAGATTTCAAAATCCTCACTATGTAAATAGTAAATTTGAAATTTTCATCTCATCAATTAGGGTTTGATTTTCTCTCACCTTATATTTATAATGCGACCCTAAATCTATCAAGATAGGATTTCTACATCTCTAATAAATATAATAATATCTTTTAAGATAAAGAGGATCAAAGCAGAGTCGGTGGGACTCTAAAGAGAGGTGGACGAAAATCACTAAGCTCCAAGCCTTGATGGGCCAGCTCAGGGATCAAATGCAAGGAATAAAGATGAGTCTCAAATAAATTAATTATCTTATGTTCAGCCCTGAACATAAATTAATTCATAAATATTTATTCATGCCACTAGAGAATAAATGTTGACTTACCCCTTTATTTTCGAAGTTGAGTCGGGCTCGCATTTAGACTTAACGAATCCCCGTATTTAAGATATTGTACGTCCATTAATTATTTACTGTTACGATCGCATAAAATAATTAATATCTTTAATTCTTAAGTAGTACCACTCAACCTTATTATTGTACTTGAGATAACTCAACCTACGGGGTTTAGTACAATAAACCTTTGAACTCCTTAAAGGGCGTCATCATCCTAAGCGGATACGGTGACTCGACACGGGTAACTAGCATGACATCAAGACTTGTCACCACCCAAGATCTGAGAGAATCTTGGGTTATCTCATGTAACCCTCACCTATAACAAGTCAAAGTGATGGTCGAGAACTCATACTCACCTAATACCTTATCGAGGTTTAGATCAACCTAAAGTCACCGAGATCTAGGTTCTTCACGACGGTCAGATAGAAGAACTCATCTCACTGTGATCCATCAATACGTCAGAGAAGTACCAGCATAGATAAGCAACAAAGTCAAGTCACTTCTTATCTATACCGCAACCTATACTGACAACTCGTCCTCAAGTTGTCTCAGCTGTGATTCTTTTAATATCTCATTAAGCTTGACCAATCATACAAACTTCTGTGATCTACAACACACTGTATGATCTAGCTTATATATGAGATAAAAGGACATACATATGCAATCAAGTAAACTATTCAGATAGAAGATTGTAATAGTAGTAACATAGAACATTGTATACAAGCTCAACCAACTGCTTCCAGTATACAATCCCAACATTGTACAAATTACAAATTAATAGCTATGTTATTAATGTTATTAACGGTTCTATCGTATTATTCGATTTTTGGCAGCTGAAGCTCTCAATTAGCACTACCAAATTGATAATATTTTCAGCTACGTTTTCTTTTCATTTTTAATTTTTTAACGTGTTGACACACATGTTTATTTTACGTCTTGAGTCAACAACATTCGGCAGTCGGAAATCAAATAATAGGATAGAATTGTTAACATTGATAATATTAATATTAGTTTGTAATTCCATATATGTTAGGATATAATTATAAAAAACGTTTAAACGTTGCAGTAAAAATATGATATTTTTCTTAAAAGAAGTATTTCCCATCTACCAAAAGTTTGTATTTAATTCATTTTTTGTTAGTCCATCAAAAATTTATATTTTTATTTTTTGAAGATAAATCTCATAATTTTTATCCTCAGTCTATCCACTTATTTATAAAAAAAATATTTTACGCTTATAATGTGAGACATCTTCTGTACTTACTTTACACCTAATACAATTTATTAAAGCCCATACCACTAAAAGCAATGCAAGTGTTTAGTGGACGAAAGAAGTATTTACTTATACTTCAGAAAAGAGAGTTTTTGGGTATCAATATTTAAAATATTGGTAGTTATATTCATTTTTCAAATCATGGTAGTTTTCTATATTGTAATAACCCGCAGTTTTAAAAACCTATTTACGGTCTTTAAAACCCGTAAAATAAAATTTTGCCGTGAAATCAAATCACATATGAAATCGAGTATGATTTCAATTATTTACAAAGGAATAATTTCTGTTACACATTCACTCAAGTTAGTGAATGAAAGAAATCAGTTTTCACTTTTATCGGATACATTTTAACGTCGAATGCATATCATTGTTGAAATGTCACGATATTTCTTAAGCAATCAAGCTTGGAATTATATTCCATTATTAATGGAATATTTTTATAATGGGATTACAGTATTTACGACCATTTTAAAGATGAGTCGACACGTAACGTTTTGAGGCGTTTTCAAGCGTCAACGTTTAGAGATAAGATGAGCGATGGTTTTAATGATCAAGAAACTTTGGAAATTATTTCCTATGATATTTTTATGATATTACAGTACTAATAAGCATTTAATTAATTCTTGAACCTTAGAATTAGTAAAAATCTCAACCTTAGTTTGAAAACCCTAATATTTGAAATTAGGGTTTCTTGAAAATTTTGCCCTTTTAATTAACCTATGATATTAATTATCATTTAAATCATATACCATGGTGTATATACCTATTAATGACATGAAATAAAATTTTTAACCTATGGTTATCCAAATGGCCGATAGCCATATATCTTGTGCACAAGTTGGATTATATTCTTCTCTTATGCTATTTAATTAACCTATGATATTTAATATCATCTAAATCATATATTATGATTTATATATCTATGATTAGCATGAAATAAGAATTTTATCCTATATTTTGGCCAAATGGCCGAGAGCTACCTATATATGTATAACAAAGTGTGTTTTAATTCTATTAATCTTACATGCATATATACATGATATATAATCAGATTTTATAACAACAAATCTCCCACTAATGATGTATTTTAGCTATTTCCAAGATAGTGTGTAAGACACTAATGATTGGGAACCCATTAGTGAATAAACTAGTAATAAAATGTGAAGAGTCTTGTGTGTGTATTGGGGGAGGGGAGCCGAGGGTGATGGAAGCATATAGGGGGGGATATCTTCAGATTTTAATTAATTCCTCACTTCTCCCTATTCACTCAAACACTCCACTCCCATCTCTCTCTCCAACACTCTCCAAAAACTCTCTCTTCTCTCTCCAAGTTTCAGCCATAGCCGAGAGCTTCCTCTCCTCTCCAAGCTTCAATTTTTCTTTTCTCATCTCCATATAACACTTAGACACCTTGTACTTTGTTCCATCCATCCATAGCACAAGGTAGGAGTTGAACAAGAGCTTGGTTTTGTTCTTGAAACTTTCGAAATTTTCGAAAAGTAGCCTAGAGCTTTGCATGTGTTCTTGATGATCTTAGTTGGTAATCCTTTGCTATTGCATGTGTATTGATGATAAGAAGTATGTTGATTATGTGTTCTTATTTTCAAATGAATTGCATGTGGGTTTTGACTTCAAAACTTTTCGAATCAAATGCTATAGTGTGTTCTAAGAATGTGTAGCATGATAATTTGAGGTTGATACATGTTTTAAAATTTTCGAAACATAGGTGAAATAAGTTGTGATGATCGAAGCTAAAAGGAATGAATTAGAGCATGATTTATAAATCTATGAAGCCATATGTGTTCATAATGTTTATTTTAAAATTTTGGAAAAATTTCATGCTCAACTTCTCATTAGAACCGAGAGCATATATGAAAAATAAGTGAGTGTATGATTTTATTTTGTACATGCGAGGATATTATTGATTATTGATGTGTGAAGAATGTATATAAATTGTTTGGGAATTTTAGAGCACTCTAGCTATAATTTCTATATATGACCGAAAAATATAGATGTATAACCCTTTGATGATTGATTTTTAATTAAGACATGCAATAACATATAGTGAATCTATGATATTATGTGAGTACATAGCCTTTTATTTGAAATTTTAGAAAATTCCTACCCCTAATTTTCAAAATGACCGAGGGCTATATATATGTATACATATGTGTATGATTTTATTTTATAACATGCAATGATGTTTTATTATTCTAGAGCATGAACTTTATACCCTATGATTTAATTGGAAATTTTTGGAAATGTCTACCTATTTTTTTTAGTGAGAACCGTGAGCTATATATATGTAAGTTGGATGTATGATTTTCATCTAAAACATGCAAGTGTATATTGATGATTTAAGATGATACATATATTTCATATAAATCATTTGGAAATTATAGAAAATTTTATCAATTATTTCTAATAAAAACCGAAGCATATATGTATTTATGTGTTGATGTATGATTTTGATTTGTAACATGCAATGGTATATTATTGATCTTGAATATGTTTTATGCATCCTATGTTTTTTTAGAATTTTTAAGAATCAATTACCATTTTTATTCAAATAAACCGAAAGCTTTGAGCTCCGTTTGGTGATGAATAAAATTGTTCTTGATGTATTTTATGGTGTTACATTGTTACACTATAGTTTATGTGCATATTGTGATTTTGGAAAATTTTACAAAATTGTTTGTTGAATATTATGAAAGTGCGAAAGCTATGGATTCAATTACATGATATAACATTGTTATATAGTGGATTATGTGACATAAGTATGTTATGGAATAATGTTTGGACCTTGTGTTAATTTATTGAAATTTTAGAAAATTATTGGGCATTTATTTTAAAAATGCCGAAGCCTTGTAAAATAATAAAGTGATGATTGAACAATGTTTGGTTGATTTTATGACATATTAATGACCATAGTGTATATTAATACACTATATAATATTAGAAAATATTTGGACATTGTTTGGTAATTTTCATAATTACCGAGAAATTCTAAAGAATTTCTAAGGATTTTTAAATCTTTTTAATCAATTTTATTAATAAATTATATGTCTAATATTATTTTAGACATATCTAGAAATTTTGGACAAATTTCGAAAATAATTGGTTGGAAAAACCCAAAATAGCCGTGAGCTATTTTTAAAATTGAAATAAGTTTTAAATCCTTAAATTCATTATTTATAATGAATTATATGTTTAACAATTATTTTAAACATATTAAAACAGTTTATAAAAAGAAATCAATTAGAAATTGATTTTCGAAAGAATTTAATATTAAAGTAAGACTTAGTAATTAAAATTACTAAGAAAAGTCAAAATTGTTGACTTTTGAAATCAACGTACGAAAGACGTTCGATAAATACGCTAATATCGTAAGGCGCATCATTTGCTAATGATATCACGTTGATATGGAAGGATTTCATATTTAAAGTCGTGAAATCGAAAAAGCGTGAAAGCGTTGGACCATTTACGAAGGGTAAATTGGTTATTTTCAACACATATCTCGTTTCTATCGAAGAGCGAAAAATTTTAAGTTGATCGGCGTTTGAGAAGCGAATTAAATTCATTAAGAATTGATTCGCATCGATATGAAATATCGAATTTTATTATAGACTTTGTAAGTCTCGAATTACGTAAACGACGTACTAAAGCATCCTTTTATATAAAGGTGTGAATGACGACGCACCATTTGGGCGTTGACGAGTAAGGAAAGCGTTAAAGGCGATCAATAATTTCGGTGGGCTTTAATACTAAAATAGAACCACTTTCTCGCTCTTTTCAAGCGTCTTGTTTACAGTACTTTTCAACTAATGCTAAAATTCTTTAAATGATTACACGCCAAAATGTTTACGTTTTGTGTATCGTATCTATCCATGTATGATGTGATGTTGATGGGTTATTCCCAACTTATGAATGAAAATCGATATCGGATCCTATGGGAAGGCTTATACAGCTAGGATTAACGTGTACTGTGATGGTATTTGTGTCTTGTAAGGACAATTCACGGTGGTCGCGGGGTCGTAGAAGGAGGCCTCCTTCACGACTTTCGACTATGATAACATAATGGAATGATAATAAGGATATGGATCACGTACACCAAGAAAATGCTTGCCAAGCAACTTTTATAAACTTGTGAAAATATTTTAGTAAGCCAAGACATTTTCAAATAAAACCCTTGTGTCTTACCACTATATTGGCGAGTAATTCAATGGAAATAAAATGTTTTGACACAAGTTCACTTTGGGTACAAATTTTGTACTTAGCCCGCATGTTTGTTTTAAATGTGCGAGGTTGAGCTCGATTCTTGATGATGGAGGAGTGTTGAGAAAGCCATATGTCCTTGATGTTCGTTAGAAATGGATAACCTTGAGTACATATCGTCATATATGTATTCACACACTTTCCGCTGCAACTCTGAACTGTTTTATTTTCATGTTGGATAATAAAATAATGTGAACTATGAAGTCCTTCGGATCGTCTTATCCTTTGGATCCGTTGACTTAAACCTTTGGATTGAAATGTTATAAGTGTATGTTTAATCCTAAGATCTATATTCTCGTATGATAAGTCTTATCGTGACAGTCTTCCGAACTCATGAATACTATTCCTAGTAATAGTCCGCTCACTCCGGGTCATCCTGAGTGGGGTCGTGACATATATTGCAAAATAAATTTTGAAAATTTTCAGTGAAACGATAATGTCTCTTTTTCATAATTACTCTCTCTGTTCATAAAAAAACTTGCATTATTTTTGATGACACGAGCTTTAATAAATTATAGTAGGTGTAAAATGAATGAAAAATATATATCATATTGTAAGTATAAAGTGGTATTTTTTGTAAATAGTGGATAGATTGAGAGTAAAAATTGGGAGATTTATGTGGGGTCATGTCCAAAAGAGGAAAATGTAAACTTTTGGTGGACGAAACAAAAAGAATTAAATGCAAACTTTTGGTTGATGGGTCGAAAAGAAATTAAATAAAAGTTTTTGGTGGACGGATAAAGTACAAGATAATCAGAATATATCTCATGGTATTACAACTTATGTGTATTAATTTGATAGATCATACTTTGGAGAAAATTGTACCCAAAAGTCTGCATTTAAAAGCTTCCGTTTATTACCAAAAGGATAATAATTTGACAGTGAAGATCGTATCTGATGCAAACTAAGAATCGAGTAAATATGTTTAACATAAATTCAAACGACCATTTTCAATTTTTCAAACAAATAATATGTTTTGTTAGAGGCCATTAGGCCATGATAGAGTTTGATTCCCGTCGGTAACACATTTTTGAGTTGGTCCTTTAATTATTGTGTTAATATAATGTAAAAGAGCAAGTATCACGTCGCAATTTGCACCGTTCATGAATCGCAAAAAAACTCTTGTACATCCGTCCGTACCGTGCGGACGGACAAAAGTATCATTTGCTATTAAGAAAATTATCATTTGTTTTTTATCTTATAATTTAGAAAGTATCATTCATAATGAAGTAAAGTATCTTTTACACTAAAGAAAATTATCAAAGTCCGTACGTACGAACGAATATATACCAACTTCATGAATATCTATTTCTTTGTCATTTGTAATTACTACTCAGGTATATAACAAGTATCTTAACCTCAAAACGAGAATAAAATTAAAATACAAGACACTAAAATTGGATAGCGTAACCTTCATCGATATAGTAATTCATCATAACCAAGATAGAGAAGGAAATGAGATTCATGCAATCTAAAAATTCTTCTTGATTTCATTTGTAATAAGTTTTGAATTTGTCAATGACGACCATTTATTAAAGAATATTTGAAGGATAAAAGTATAATGATATATTCTCCAAATATACTTGACGACAAAAGTACTTTTAGAAAGGAGAAAATATGCATAACCAAAGATTTTTCAGTGAAACTTACATAATCAATTTTTCTAGCAAAATCATCTCATGCAATTATTTTTGGGAAAAGCACCTTGCAACTCCAGTGGTTACAATTAACTGTAATTTGTTACCCTAAAAGGATTAACTATTATTTGGGGAAAAAATGTTAAACATTGTAACATTTTATCTTTCTTTTTGATTTTGTGCGAGTAGACCCCACGTTCATGTATAATATCACGCAAATCACGAAAAACCAAGTGTTCAAGCTCAAACCCATAAAAGTGTTTGGTGAGATTCAAATAAACTTACAACGCCGAGTGATTACAATTAATTGTACTTTGTTACCCTAAAATGATTAACTATTCTTTATGTAACATTTTATCGGCGGTTACAATTAATTGTAATTTGTTACCCTAAAAATGATTAACTATTCTTTGGAAAAACAAAATGTTAAACATTGTAACATTTTATCTTTTTTTACGTATAATACCCTACAAACCACGGAAAATAGGTGTGTGAGCTCAAGTCCATAGAAGCGTTTGGTGATGTTGAATCAACTTGCAACTCCGGCGGTTACAATTATGTGTAATTTATTACCTAAAATATGATTAACTATTCTTTGGAAAAATGTTAAACATTGTAACATTTATCTTTCTTTTTTGGTATCATGAAACCCATAGATTTAAACCTATGACCTCTAAGTCACATGAATCCACCTTAACCATTTGGTAGTCTCTAAGGGACACTTTGCACCTTATCTTGTTCCAAAAGGAAGCTCTCCCCAAGAGCCCCCACTGACCCCATGAGAATGTGAGAGGGTAAATCACGGTGACTCGATAATTAAGCTATGAGGACTTTGTCTAGTGCCCACGAGGCCACTCTAAAGAGGTGAAACTCCCTTGCCGCTGCTACTAGGACTCGATCCTTAATCCTTGTTCCAAATCTACTAGCTCTTACCAACTGAGTTAATCCCGTGGGGCACTTTGCACCCTATCTTTTATATATGTTAGGTGTTGCATCTGTAACAACTCACTACTACTAATGACGGATTAGTAGGGACTATCACTTGAAACAGTAATTAAGAGACATGAAAGACATACATCAAGTCAACTAAGAGGCTTCAACCATTATATACAATACACACATAATATACATGTGAGACTAGACCAACAGATCCAAAAGAATTCAGCTGATCTGAAGGTATTCAACTGTCAACTTCAAAACATAACTTAGTGTTCTAGTGCGTGAAAAGCATGTGAATACACGTATGACGATGTGTAAACAAGGTTCTAACATATACATATCAACAACAAAAGTATTCCATTGCTCAACACACCTCCGTCCATCATCATTTAACCTGCACATTTAAAAATAAACATGCAGGGCTGAGTACAAGAATGCACTCAGTAAACTCATGCCAAAACATTTTATTATATTTAAACTACGCCCATCACGATGAATCTGAGGGTTTTATTTGAAAAGACCTTGTACTTACGAAATATTTTCATCATTTCATAAACATTAGTCTGGCCAGACATATTTTCCTTGTATGTATGATCCATATCATTTCCTTTCCTTAGAACATTTCCATTAACATCGTAGAAGTAGGCCTCCTTCTACGTCGCTGTGACCGGCCGAGAATTATCCTTTCGAAGACGATCACCATTATTGTATATCGTTAACCTAGCGAAACTTACCCTCGGCATAGGATCCGAATTCGATTTCATTCATAAGTTGGTAGCGAACCAACAACATTCATAACATCTCATGGATATGATACATACATAAAAACATAAACATTTGGGCAGGTAATTTAATAAATCATTTCATCATCATTTCTTGCAAATAAAGCCTTGTAAATAAATCATTTGATAAGCATTTTATCTTTGAGAAGTATAGTAAAGCCCACGGATTGTAGATTGTCTTAATTCGATTTCTTTCTTCTCCAATTTGTCACGTCCGCGTCCAGCTTTGCGTAAAACTAATTTAATACGTCGGTCGCGTTTTTCGAGAACGTCGAAGTTTAATAAACTTTGATAACTTTATAATATAATATTTTGCATCCCTTAACTAAATTAATCGTCATTTCATCGCATATCTTAACTAATAACTCCTCGTACTTGATAGAGAAGAAATATAATCTCGGCCTCATTTTAACCATTTAGGTTAAGCGTCGATCTTATACTAACGTCTTTCGATAAAATGATTTCAATTATGAAATCTTTTCTCAAAAGAGATATTCTTAAAATTTTAATCGTTTTACGTATTAGTGTATTTATTCAGCGTATATCACAACATTGATCACATCTTAACGTATTTCATACGTTTAAACTTAAGTCGGCGTTTTTGACTTTTCTTAACATATTTTTGAATTATTCACATATTTGATAACTAATTTCCAATCGATTTCTTATCAAATAACCATAATTCTCGATTTTCACGTTAATCAACAAACATGATCAATATTTTACTACAGTGTGATCTAACTTGTACATTACATATTATTTTTCACATCTATCGTCATTTAACATAACGTTTCGCCGTAAACATAGTATACTATGTTTCTAAAATCCCATAAATTCTTAATAGGTGTAAAATATTTTCTAAGCATAAAATATGTGATTTTTCTTGATAAAAGAATTTAAAACCTAAATTCTCAAACTAGCTCTCGGCCTCTTACAATTAATTCTCAAACTTTTCCAAAATTCTTATAAAATCACATAATACACTATATTATCATAGGATCATTAATACATCATAATATCCAACAATTATAACTCACACATCAATGTATCAACCCTTATACCTCTCGAAAATTCTCACATATGAACATACATTTTTAAAAATCTAATAAATTCACATAGCACTTAATTAAGGCTCTAGATCAATAATATGCTATAATATCACTTAAACATAATTTGTACATTAACATATAAATTTCAAAAAAATTCGGTATACTAAAAATATTGCATATGATTTCTAAAATTTCTAATAAATCCTGATGAGTTCCTTTACTATTATATATCATTAATCCATAAACAATTAAACACTAAGATTTTGATCACTACCATTAAAATTATAACATGCTTAGCTTTTAAGTTAAAACAATACATATGATCAACAACATACTAAACATAATTAATAAACAACTAACATGATAACATAATTTCTCATAGTTGTAGCATTTATACATAAGCAAATATATTAAAATCTAACGGTTGAAAATCGAAAATTTTAACGTATATATAAAGCTCGTTCGATTCCTAACCTTTTAATCGGTGTCGATTTGTAGTGCAAATGTTTTTGTATCAAGGTTTGGGATATTAAAAATGAAGAACACCCTTTCTTTTTTTTCCTCTCAATGCTCACGGTAATGGTGTTTTGGGAATGAGAATGATGTTTTGATTTTTAAAACCTATCACTTATTACCAAAGCAAAAGAAATAATAACACTTAGTACTAAATTCCTATACCTCTCGGTCCAAACACACACATACAAAGCAAGACAAAATTTATTACTTTGTGACTCATCACTATAGTATGTCATCACTTAGCCATAGTAAATGCATCTTACACAATTTTATTGAATGAAACAAAAATCCTACTCCTTTCTCACTATGTACGTCGGTCACCCTCATTGCACAAAGGAGGAGTTTTTAATTTCTTTTGTCTTATACCAATATAAATATCTAAGCATTAACTCATGAAAGCAATTCAACAAAGAGTCCCACAATTTATTCTTTCCTCAAATGTGATCACATTATACACGGCTACTTCAAGCCTTTGCACAATCCACTTGATCCTCTATTTAATTTTCTTGTTTTATGTGCAATAATATCTTACTAAAACATTTACTACTTAGTATAGCCTAAAGATAGCAAAATTCAAATCATTGAAGCATAATGTACCAAAGCTCACGGCAACTTGTACACTATAAGTGTCAAACATTTTATTTTCTTGCAATTTATAGTTATATAACATAATATAGGTCTTAGATGATAAATTAAATCATAGAAAAATAATTAAAAGATCCATGTGTCGAAACCCAATTTTGAAATTAGGGTTTTGAAAATGCACATTTTATTCAATAATTATTTCCTAATCCTCTAGCATTGTTTTAATGATAAATAATGCTCTTATTATATAAAATAATCATAGGAATTTAAATATTATAATTCCTCCATCGTTGAACTTAGTTTTCGATTAGTCTCTAGCGTTGGCGTTCAAAGCGTCTCAACGTTAATAATCGAACCATCTCAAAAGTTCGTAATAAAGTCGTAATGACTTTATTAATCCACCTCATTAATAAGGGAATTTAATTCTAAGCTTTGTTACTTAGAAAATTTACGTAATATTAACTATCGATATTGATCGACGTTAAAATATTTTGCGAAATAATTTATATAAACTATATCCCTTAATTCACAATCATTAGTGAATATGATATAAAATTTATTATATCATAAATAATCAAAATCAATAATCGATAAATTACTAACTCAATTATCGCGGCAAAACTCTAATTTACGAATTTTAATTATCGTAATTAGGCTTTAAAACTTCAGGATATTACAGCATCACAAATAGATATTTTATTGCTACTTGCACGTTAGGTTGATATTGAGCTTCAACGATCTGCGGTTCGGATCTTTTGTCCTATAATTTTCATTTCTCATCACATTTTACTATTAGTTTAATTATTCTGATAAATTATAATTATATATTGAACTCTAATTAACATATATTATTGAATTTATTATATATTGAAGTCTAATTAACATATATTATTGAAAATAAAGTTTAAGTATTGTATACCCTAATTATGGAATAATGAATCTCAATAATCAAATTATTAACTAAAAAATTGACAAGTTAAATCTATAAAAATGACTATAAATAATTGTTGGGACATCAGGTTCTCATTCATATTTAGGAAAAAATGAAAAATTAGGAAGAAAAAGAACAATTATCTCAACACAAGAATTTAACATGTAAAAACTCCAAAACTGGAGGAAAACCACGATCCACGAAGAAAAATTCATTATATGATAAATTTCAACAATCACACAGTATACCTCTCCATCTCGACCCCCTACACTATTACAAGTCTTTGACAAACTCTCACTCTTCTATCAAGATTCTCACAAGAGAAACTAAGAAATGAATTTAACTAGAATTTAATTACAAGAGTATAATATAGTGGTTGGTGCACTTATAACAAAGAACTTTATGCTCATATATAACACTAAGGGCTCCTCACTTTGCTTACAAAATCAATGTGGAACAAAGACACTTTTATTTTAATACTAGAAAATTCCAACAATCTTCACCTTGTTAAAATAAAGAATACTTTATTGTCTTCACCGACAATTATGATTCTTAACTCAAAGAAACATCATCCTCAAAAAGAGAACAAACTACTCCACCATATGAGGTAGAACACTTAGAATCAACCATTCTAAGAATTTCCTTGACACATATCGAAACTTGTCGACAAAAATTATGGTGCAACTTCTAGCTTTTGGTCATCTAGAAGTTCTTCAGCCATCGACATAACTTTCACCACACACCTTGCATCTATGCCAAATCAATGCACTTGCGGTCCAACTAACATCATCACATCCTCGTTCATGGCAGTTGGATATGCTAAATCAATGCACTTGCAAGAACATTCTTGGCCAAACATACACTAATTGTACTTGTTGCCCTCAAATTCAGATCCTCTCAATCTTCATCACTGATACCAGAACTTTTGTTTGTATTTTTAGTTGAACCCAGCCTGTGTTTTAAAGCCTTGTACGCAGCAGATTGTATCAACACATCCTTGACTTGTACTTGCCACAAGCTAAAATTGATTATTCTACCAAACTTCACCACGTCAAACTTCATTGAACGTGAAGCACTTGACATAAGTTTTTCTACCTCTTAAATGGATAACCGCCTCACAAGAGACACGGACTTTTCTCGAAAACCTTTTACGATGTGGAAGCGGACAACACCGCAACCACAGAGCATACTCAGAATATCAGAGACTTAGACCAAGCTCCGATACCACTGTTGGGACATCAGGACCCTATTCATACTTAGGAAAGAAACAAAAAATTAGGAAGAAAAAGAACAACAATCTCAACACAAGAATTTAACGTGTAAAACTCTAAAACCGGAGAAAAATCACGACCCACATATATACCTGGTCCCTCTCGATGTAACGATCTGGCTTCCGGATTGACGGCTGACCCCACAGACCAACACGAGTCTTTTCAGTGTGCTTTGTCCTCACTCACACACTCCCTGAGAAAACTTCCCAGGGGATCACTCATCCCATAATTGCTCCAAGCCAAGTACTCTTAACTTTAGAGTTTTTATGAGATGGACTCCCGAAAAGAAGATGTATCTTGCTGGTATGAGTAGCACATATCAAATCCTTTAAGCTCTCCTAGAATATGCAGTCTCATACCTGCATATTCTTGAAATCCCTCTCATTCCGGTGTGTTTCGATTCATTCATGTACCCCTCCTCTTTGAAGCCTTAATTGGAGCCGCTCCTTGTCCATGCCTCTGCACCGGCGATCACTCCGTACTTTTGCCTCGGACGTCACATGCCCACCGTCCTCACTCACACACTCCTTTAGAAAACTTCACGGGGTCACTCATCCCACAATTGCTCAAAGCCAAGCTCTCCTCGAATATGCAATCTCATACTGCATATTCTCGAAATCCTCTCAATGTAATACCCCAGAAATTAAAACTTGATTAATTAAATTATTTAGCCAAATCGAGATTTGAGTTTAGGCGTTTTAAAAAATTTAAAAGCGTCGGTGTGTCAATTTATTTTCGAGCGAGAAAATTTAAGCGAATCTGATTATAAATCGAGCGGATATTTTATCTTGGATAAATTGTCACATCGCCCACATAATTTCAAATCCCAAAATCCCTCAACTTTACTTTAAATCACTCAACCTTTTTTAACCCTTACCATCAATCTTATCATCAATCCATACTTTACCTTACACACCTATGTCCTATACACACTAGATATGTACTTTGAGGGATCCATACACAAACCACAAAAACACTTAACACTGTCTCACTCCTCATTCACAATCAAGCTGCATACCTAAAGTAAAGATAGCGAGAACAAGAACATCTTGACAAACAAATACATCTACTCTCTTCCATCCACAGTGGGAACAAACAGCGAAGAGAAGACCCTTCACTGAGGTTTCTCTCAAACTCAATTTCTTAATCTTTTGGTTTTAATTAGTATACGTTTGGATTCTTACAAAAAGAAAATAAAGAAAAAGAGAGAACACATGAAGACCAAGTATAACAAGTCCACACTATCATACAATCAATTCATAGTAAAAATAGATGTATTTTCTGATGGTCGCTACATTCTTTAGCCATGAGAAAACAGACAATATATGCTTAATTAAAAACCAATTTATACACAATCTCTAAGTTGCAAGACATTTTAATTCCTTCAGATTTTGAACTAAAAATGAATGCAAAGATTATAACTAGAAGAACATTACTTTAATACTAGGTGTTGCTATGTTGGGAATTTTTGTTTTGCTTTGTTGCTTGAGTAAGTCGAGAGAGGCGGCAGCAGTGGCTATGATGGCTGCTGTCCGACTGAGACGAGGGAAATTGATGGGAAGAGAGGGCAACTACGGGTAGCCCGTTGGCGGCTATAGCTCTTTGGAATAGATGTAGATGAGCAGAGGACGGTGGCTTCCTGTTGGCTGTGTCGTTCGTCAGAGGGAATAGCAGAGAGAGATGACAGTCGGTTGTAGCCGTTTGAGCAGAGGCGGCGTGGTGGCTGGCACGGTCGGAGTAGAGATGGACGATGTTTGCAGCACAGTGCTAGGAAAATCGAATGGGAGAATGGTGGTTTCAATGTTTGTCCAATTTCCAGATTTTGTGTGTGTGTTTACGAGAAAACAGAGAGTTTTGTGTGCATGTGTGCGTCGGTTCATGAGGGAACCGAGAGAGAGAAATATGGGGCTGAGGTACAGCACATCGACCGGCGGCGATGTAACGTCGTCGGCCAAGCGATGTGATCGACCGGAGAAAAAGCAACGATGGGGTGCGTGTGCGTATGCGTGTGTATACATTGTGCGAAATAGGGATCGAGAGAGTGAGACGTGAGGGAGGAGGTCGTGGCGGTGGCGGTGACTACATAGCTAGCCGACCGATGACGTGGCCGACCGGAAATGGGGCGTGGCGGTCTCGTGTGTTGTGTGTGTGTGTGTGAGAAGAGTCGAGAGAGAGAGAGTGTGTGTGAGTGAAAATTGGGGGGGGGGGACGGCTAGGCTAGGGTTTAATAGGTTAGTTTAGTTTATTTTATTTTGTTTGAGCTTTGTTCTTTTGGGCCGGAAATAATTGAATTGGGCTTAGTTTTAGTTTAATACATTGGGCTGAAAATTTATGTGTTTGGGCCTTGTGATAATGGGCCAAGTTTGGGTCGAAATAATAGAATGGGCCATGGGCTGAAATTAAAATGATAATGGGTCTGTTTCTAATTCTTGTCTTCATTTACTAAGATGGGCCTTGGAATTGAATTGGAGATGGACCCTAGATTTAAATTGATAATGGACTTGAATTAATTACTTCTATAATCCATTAAATGAAATTAAGGATTTAACAAATTCTATATTAATTAAATATGAGGTTTAGTTCTAGTAATTAAATATTAAGATTAATTCTTAATTAATTAAATGATAATCTAAATACCAATTATTTGGATTGGGTTATTTAAATCCATTAGATTGAATTAATAATTACTAGTTGGACTAATTGAAGTCTTATAATTAAATCGAGAGGTGAAACCAATTTAAAAATTAAATAAAGTCTAATTTCTAGAAATTGAATAACATAATTAATTAATTATGTTAAGGGATAATTTGAGAATTATTCTTTTTAAATCATTTATTTATGTAATGAGATGGACGTTAAGCAAATTGCTAAAAATGTGTGATTGGAATTAAATCCTAATTAGTGGAATCTAAGATGAATTAAATTAATTTGATTGATTAATCAAATGTTATTGGACTTTTAATTTGATCCATTTAATTAAATTTGTAATTATGGATTTACTTAATTAAATTAAATTTAATTAAATAATTAATTACATGGTTGTGTCAGTAGATGCTTGAGAAATATTATTTAAATAACTTTAATTTATAAATGATGGTTAAGAAGATGGTGAATTAGGAGATGTCGTTTTAATCGTGTAGTATAGATATGTGTTTCTCTGATAGAATATGTGGGACGTGTGAGGCGAGGAACGCGGTGAGGAAATGATAGTAATGAATGAGGGATGGGAACTCGAAATTGTTGATACGCATTAACAAACGAAGAAGATTAGTTATGAATTTAGGATTCATAAATTGTATGAAACGACGAGGAGAAACATCAATGGAAGGGAAGAATGCAACGACGAAGTGTCATGTATCGTCATGGCGAGACGAACCTAATAGAAGATATATAGATTGTTAACTGAGTCGTATCGATAACGAAAATCCTAAAAACCAAAAACTCTAAGGCTTAAAAGATATCGAGTTCGTTGAATATTAGCGATGCATCTCGAAAGAAGCGAATGATGTACTAAATTATATTTCTTACGTTGACAAGGTCCAGTGTGGACATAAATGAAGATGGCAAAGGATCGCTAGCAGGTACTTCAAGAAGGTCAATTTTTGAGATGGGCATTTTTATCTACATAAAATGTTATTTTATGAAAATCGTTCTCGCTTATGCTTTATTACTTTCTTGAACTACAAATGTTTAAATGTGATATTATGCGCGAAGATATTTATTGTTTTGTATATATTCTTTCGGGTTGGTGGGCGACATGAGATATTACGAATTCGGGTCCTACTGGTGGATGCCAGTTTGGACTGGCAAATGATAATCAAGATGAATTTGAGGAACAAGATGAAGATAAACAGGAATACGATAATGATCGTTTATTTCCAAAACTCGTCTCTAGGTGTAATATGAATACATTTTTTAACACTCTTGCAAGTTTGAATAATCGTCAGAAAGCTGCAATAGATGAATTAGGATTTGCACATGTTTGAGATGTGAACATAAAAGAGTTGCCTACGAGGCTTGCTTATTGGGTTGTGCAGAATTTCAATCACAATAGTTCTGAGCTCATTTTAACAGCAAATAGGAGAATTCATATCACACAGGAAGATGTTTACCGAGTTTATGACTTCTCAAAAGGGCGTCATATCGTGACAAGATTTCAGAAGACACATACTACTCATTTATTTGATGAATGGATGACATTTTTTTCTAGTACACATAGACATAGAGTATCAATCCAGAAGTTGCATGATGTTTTACTTAGTTGTGAAGATGATGGTGATTGGTTTAAGAGGCATTTTATGATTATAGTTCAATCATTGTTCATGGAGAGCACTGGAAATGGATATTATTGTTCCATATATCCTCAAATGTTTGGAAAAAGTTGATCAAATTAAAAATTAGAATTGGGATGAGTACGTCATGAGGAGTACATACTGGGTTGAAAAGAATGCTTTAGTTTTTGTTGGATAATTATTATTTTTGATGGTAATCACTTCTTTTATTTAATGATTGTTTATTCTTTTATTATTACTATTTTGTTTAGCTGGAATTTAATTTTGTTTTCGCATGTGTTTTATGTTGATAAGGTTGGCTATAAAATACAATTTGTACCAAGACATTATCCTATAATAGGGAATTGGAGTAAAAGGCTTTGAGAAAAAAATAAGCTACAGAAATTAAAGGGGGTGTATTTGATGATGGATATCATAATCCACCAATTGAGGTCGGTGCTGATGAAGGTAAAGAAATTATAGATTTAGGTGAGGCCATTGGAAGTAGTGTATGCCCAAATATTGAGGTTTTAACAATTGCAAAGAAGATAGCCATACTGACAGTGTACATGATGAAAATTATTGAGTTAGCTCCAAAAAAATAGCTATTTCTCGTTCGTTTCAACGGACAATAGAAACAGCTTTCAAGTCCATATCGTGTTCCACACTGTCGGTTTCACAGCAAAAGAGTGGTCAAACACAAGAAATAACAGAAGATGATGATGGTTTTGGAACAACAAAGATGTTCAGAAACTGTGGGATGATGTTGATGTTGTTGTTGCACAAAGAGACGAATACATAAGCAAGCTTGAAGATACGCCATCCTTGGTTTTAGATTAACTCAACTATGGAGCACACCACCGGTAATGAAAAATTGTTGGTGATTACGTGCATGATGCGATGCGGTAATGTTTTACTTGTTACAAATGAAATTCAATTTCTAACATTTGATGTATATTTCTTTAAATAACTAAAAAAAAAAATTTGTCAGCGTATGGAGTTTGATGTAAAACATCGTGATGAAGGTGTTGGCAATGATGCAACACGTATTGTAGACAATATTGTTGCAAGTCTTCAAACAGAGGTTAGTATTTGCCTGAATTTAATAATTAAATTGAATTTCATTTTTTAAAAATATAGAGTGCATTAATTCTTGTTGCTGGCGATATTTACTATACAATATTTAACATATAATGTCGGTGTGTTATGTAATGTTGCATTAATTACCTATATGTAGCTAGGGGTGAGAATTTGGGAATGGGACTCGGGAAATTCCGTCCCGGCCGAATCCGTCGGTCGGGACCCGAGTCCCGAAATTCTGAGTTCGGGACGGGGCCGGGACAGAAATTTTGATTTTCGGGTGTCGGGAAGTCCGAGTCCGTTGAAAATCCAAGTCCGTTTAAATATATCTAATTTTAATTTGGGACTTCGGGACATTTGAGTAATTCGGGACTTCGGGACGTCGGGACTTGAGGACATTTGGGTAATTTCAGGATATTTTCGGGTAATTTGGGACTTTCGGGTAATTCGGGACATTTGGGTAATTTCGTGACTTGGGACTTCGGGACATTTTGGAAAATTTCAATTCGGAATGGGACGGGACTAAAAATGTAAATTTTGGGACCGCGATCCGAAGTCGATCAGACAGGACCCAAAATTGCAAAATTCGGGACTTGGGACTCGGGGCCAGTGCGGTCCCGACCCGATTCTCCCCTATATGTAGCACATAAACTAAAATAATGTTGCACAATATCTATGTATGTTCATCAAAATTTTTGCTTTTAATCGAGTTATGAATTCATATAAGATGATATTGAATACATTTATTATTCCATATGAGCAGTTTCTAGACAACACGAAGGATTGATCTGACTAATCCTCGAGGCGATATCACTGACAATAGTTGAACCACATGTTGTTATTTTCAAGGTTGTTGTTTTAAATACAATAACATTATGTGGTATATTTATTTTTTAAGCGCCATCCGACTATATGAGCTGTTTTTACCTAAATATTTGTTGTGTATTATATATATTACTTAACACTATTTTAACATATTACATTGCTACAATTATTTATTACGATCGGGATTGATTCATGAAAGATAAGGATGCGGGCGAGACTACCATTGAACCAACGTTGAGGGAACAGACAGACCCAATCGTAGTTGAAAAAAAGAAGGTGGTAGTTCGATACAAAAGAAAAAAGAAAAATTAGATTCGATTGGATTGTACTAAGCTTAAACAAAGTCTATGAATGATATTGGACGATGTGTAATTATATTTTGTTGCAATGATGAGAACGACAAATATATTTATCTTACGTTGTAATATTATTATATCTTTTGAATCAATATTTGTATTGTTTATTACATTTATTCTTGTTATCTTATTGCATTTAAATGCTTGAAGATTTCACATCGATGTGATTCTGACAACAAAAAGCAGTAAGAGTGTATCAAATAAGCTTATTGTTTTAAAATCTCCATTTTGGTAAGAAAGATCGGTATGCAAGAGTCTCGTGAAAAAGAATTAAAGTGTAGGATTTATGGTTACGCAACTCTACACATAATGAGTGCGATCAATTCAACTTTTCACCTTTTAACATTTTTAATGATAAGCGATTAGATTTTTTGTTAACATCGGGAAGAAATTTTGTTTGCACATGGAGACATAGAACTAACAAGAAATCATATGGCTACATTGTGCATGGATAGCATTATAGGAGTTGGTTTAGTAGACGCATGGTGTGTAATGCTCAACAATATGGAAAAGTGTCATGGTGATGGCTCACCAAGAAGATTTTTTGCAAGTACTTTTGTTGGTGTAAGTTTTCTTAACATTTTTATATTCAAAATTTTATATTGCATACACTTATTAATATGTAGCATCTGTATGTAATATAAGTTGTTATGCTTAATCTTGCCTAAATAACTCCGTAGCAAATTAGGAATAAAATGTAGCACAAATGCAAAAAATGTAGCAAATATTTAATAACATCGTGCCTCACATTAATCTTGCATATATAACTCTATTTATAACATATCTTAAACTTAATGATGCATTAAATAAATCATCATATTTTCTATATTTGTAGCACATAAAAAATATATGTAACACATAGTTGAAAAAGTATTGCACATGTGAAAAAATTGTATCATATATGGAAAAAATTATACCATGTTAACTGTAAACATAACATATAGCACTATGGATGTGTTTGTTACGCTAAAAATTACTTTTATTACTAAATATATGATTTTGTTTGATACATAGGCAGACCTTGGTGGTGTGAGAGATCTTTCTCACGATGTTAGAAGGGATATATTTTTGAGAATATTACACCGAGTGGAGAGCAACCAACACATCAAATTAAAGGAAATTAACATCGTAAGTTATGTTTAATAAATAAATTTTATGTATCTATTTAAATAATATGAATATAATGCTATATTTTTTATTTGTAGTTTTCTTTTCTATATATAGGCAAGAAATACTTTGCTTGCATTGATGTCGAGAGTGGGAAAAATTTGTGATTGATAGTATGAATGATCTTTGCAAGTGAATGTCGGTGAAAAATATGACGATTTACTTACTAATTTGGTATGGTGTACGTTATATTTTATTATATTTATTCATAAAAATACATTAAAATCATATGTTTCATACTTATTAACATTATACTTTTAATTTTGTAGCGTGAAATATTGTCCGAATACGAGTTCTGAGCAGCGTTCAAAAGCTAAAATTGTTGAATGATGTAACTTTGAAATTCCAACAATAAGATGAAACAAGAGAAATTCGAGTGCATGGTGTAATATATTTGATGCGACATCTTGAGACATTCATGGGTGATGTTTCTAGAAAATAGGTGACTGGAATTACGACGAATCCTTACAAACAACTGCTGACCATGCGGGTTCGATACTGTGCAGAAATGATTAGTTGGGAGCAAAATATCATGAAGGATACAAAATGGTTGGTGTAGAAATTTTTTACCGTGAAGTGATTTCAGGCACAGATATGAAAGTAGAAACAATGTTATTTGGTTGATTGGTTTTTTTTTATTGACATTGAAAACATGGTATTAGACTTGGTTGTTTGGTTGATTTGGTTTTTTTTTTATGTATTGACATTGAAAAAGTGCTATCAGACTTGATTGGGGAATCGAAATTTAAAAATGAAAATAATGTGTTTAAACATTAGACTGATATGTTGAAAGATTTTTATGATATATGCTATGGTTCTAAGGTTTATAATTTATGTATTAAACTATTCATTCAATGTTGAGCCTTATAAATCAGGATTTTTTTATGTAGTAACATATTGACTGCATTGTGTATTAAACGTTCAGCATTATACAACAATATTGTCTGAATTATTAACTAATATAATGTATGATACACAAGCTTAAACAACCATCAAATTTATGTGTTGCACTCTTTAACAATATTATAGAACTTGTGTCCCAAAATGATGCACACATGGTATATATTAATTCAAAATAAGATCATGTCTGATGGTTTAGCATAACTTTAAATATGTGTGGCATATCGATATATATATATATATATATATATATATATATATATATATATATATATTAGCATCAATTATACCATTCTTTTATTACCATTTTCAATGTGGAATAAAACACCAATATTAGAAGATTGGCTTTATCTTACAAACACATAGCTCACTGAACAAGCTCATTGTTGCTTCAATCTCAAGTTGCCTACTTAGCTTGTAATTTGACACAAAAATAAAATAAAATGAAGACTAAAGCTAAAATCATTCAATGTTGAGCCTTATAAATCGGGATTTTTTTTATGTAGTAACATGTTGACTGCATTGTGTATTAAACTTTCAACATTATACAACAATATTGTCTGAATTATTAACTAATATAATGTATGATACACAAGTTTAAACAACCATCAAAAATATGTGTTGCACACAACATGTGTCCCAATATGATGCACACATGGTATATATGAATTGAAAAATAAGATCATGTCTGATGGTGTAGCATATCCTTAAATATGTGTGGCATATACGACTTATAAATATTATATAGATTGTTAGCATCAATTTTACCATTACTGCGTAACTTACCTTATTGTTTCATTCCAAATATGTAGCATATTTAATAACTTATACTGCATCATTTATGAAGATAAACCCTTTAACATTTTTCTTATGTTTGTATGACATACAACTAACACATTGTAGCACAAAAAAACAAAAATACAAAAACATCAACGTTTCAGTAAATGTATCAATTAATGAAAAATATACAAAACATAACAAAATGGGATAACATAATTCTAATCAGAAAATTTATCAATTAATCGACATATAGCACAACAAAACAAATCTAAACCTTGTTGTTCTCGGGGTAATTCCTAGAATCGTGATTAGTTAAAGTATTACATTTACGATAATTCCTCTTAGGCTTGCTTGCGACTTCTATAGCCTTCTCACTATTAGATTTTTCTGTTGGTGCATTTAGTACTCACTATAGGAGGCGGAAGTAATCTAACCGTTGTTGGTTTAGTGAACCATAATACTTCTTAAACATAGCATCTTTGTCTTTTCGATTACCATCATGATGCACACGGTGAAAACTTGCAGATGCTTCTTTAAATATAACCAAAGGCTACGCTTTGCGGTCGGGAACACCCTCAACCAATCCGATGCATTTACAAGCCTCAAAGAACAACTCGTTATTCTCGCTACCATCTAAATAACGACTGTTGTTACGTTCCCTAATAACATCAAAATATGCGTACTTTGTCCACCTATTGCAAATATACTTTTCTGGGATTTCTTTCATATTCATGTTCAACATCATCAAATAAATATGACTGCACAACAAGTCATTGCGTGTGTAATATTTGCATGAACATGATATCGAGTCCTCTGAAACAATACGAACAACTTCAAATTTGCATCCACCATTATCAACAATTGAATAACTTGTCGAATCAGTTGGTCGATCATAAACAATATCGACACTCATGAATGGCAACTTCAATCTCATCTTGAACCTTGAGAATATATTGTACGTATATATAGAGGCTGCATGACGTTCTATAGGAAAATACATCTTAAGATCAGGTATACCTGTTTAATCTTTATAGCTGAATTGATCATGTGTATTGCGTTGAGCATCTAGAGCACTTCCGAAATGAATATAGAATTCACCAAGTCCGAGTTTGCATTGAGATACTGCCGGAAGAAACTGTTTTCGTTCTCAGAAAGAGATGTGGTTTTAAATAAACCACTCATTTCACAATCTCGAAAATATGCTGGAATCCAAAATGAGCATAGCGAAAACATATTAACAAACCACTTATGAGAAGACAATCCATAATCATTAATAAATTCATTCCATAGTTGATCAAATGTAGTCGGTTCATTGATCTCTGACCAAACAATATTGTTAAATCTTTGTTAGAAATCAGGATCATCATTCAATGATGATGGAACTCTCTCGGCAACTTTTAGCATAATATGCTACATACAAAATCTATGTTTAGTGTTCGGAAGAACTACTGCAACAACCTTCTTCAATGTAGGGTCCTCGTCCGTAATCAACATTTTCGGAGAAAAATTCATACACTCAAATTTTGTAAGCAACCATGAATATGATTCAAAGTCTTCCTCAGTTAATAAGCCAACTCCAAAAATCACACACTTACTGTGATTATCTTTACATGTGAACGGCGCAAATATCATTTTATACCTGTTATATGAACAAATTATGGTAATTAATTAAGTTGTTCCTTTGTACATTAAATGGTGTATAAAAATATTGCATATATGAGTAAATTCATAGAACACTCTTTAAATAATTGTTGAACAGAATAATTTGAAGAGATATTTGCAAAGGCTTATAACACATACTTAAAAAAACTTGCACTGAACAAAAAACCATCATTCTCATATAATCAGATGCATAAAAAAAACAATCAGTGGCATCAAAACATTAATCATTGTCATTAAAAAAACATAGCATGACGTTTCAAATTCTTAGGAAAACATTGTACAATATGTTGCACAAAAACACTACTCAGTGGAATCAAAAAAACAAAGCATGTCCTTCCAAAAAATGATTGGCCATATAATGTGTCAATTAAAAAAATTGAAACGAACATACATATTAGTCGAATAAGTGGCATCAAATGACACGGCTTCACCAAAAATATGATAATTTACAATAGACAGATAGTCTGCCCAAAAAAGGTTCTTAACTTGATTCCATTCATCATGTTGATACTCAAACTTAAATCCACTACAAAATTCACGTTTGCGTTCCAACTTCTGCAGTAAAATCTCTGTTTGCGTTCCATCTGAAACCATTGGATGATTGTGCCCCTCTACAAACATTGATACAACATAACCTACCCCAGCATCTAAACGGAATGCAACATGCACCCTACATCCTGACCTTGTCGACATCCTCCTGTGTTTTGTAATAATAGATTGTGATTTGCTTGGAGAATTGGAAACTATTTTTTTAACACCCTCTTTATTACAAACAATATAACGTCAAACTATTGTATCATCATCGCACTTGACTAAAGTTGTCATACGCGTTCCAAACCCGCATGAAACACCATACTCACGATAAAACTTTTCACCCTCCTTTAAGGTATTAAAAACATTTCCCATGAACGGTTTCATCTCAATAGGACAATTTGAGTAAATAAGGTCATTGGAATTTTCTTGCATACATCTCAAACCTGCTGAAAAATCAAAGGAAATAAGTTTAAAGCAAATGTAATATGTTGGAAATGAAACATATATACATTAAAAGTGCAATAAAATTAAAGTGAAACAAAGATACATTACAAGATAAAAATAATTTACCATAATGTTCCATGAAGAAGAAAAAACAACGAAAATTATGAAAATATAAGAGATTGAATGAGATATTAATTATCATGCAGTGTATATTTTGCTGTGAGGCAATAAAAATCTATCAAATCTAAACATATCCATAAAAGAAAATATGGAATCCCACAAAAATAGGGATAATTAGCGTGCATTGTGTTTATTCTTTCTAGTGTAAATACAAGCACTAAGCACCTAAAAATTATGCCCTTTCATTAAATTATGTCTGCAATAAGATATCTGACGTGCTATAGTGTTATCTGACAATGCGATATAAGTGTCTGATAAACACGAAAACAAAACTAAAAATACATAAAGTGAATACAACAACTTAAAAAAATATAAACTAATCATTGCTAATAAATTAAGAACGAAATCACCGAATACAAAACAAAAGTCAACAACAAACAAAAATTTCTCAATACAGAGAAAATAACTACGCACATTAAAGAAAATGCCAAGTTACAAATATTTTGCAAAGGTAATATGGTTTAAATGCAACATATATACATTAATAGTGCACAAAAATTAAGCGAAACAAAATATACATTAGAAGATAAAAATAAATTACACTAGTGTTCCATGAAGCAGAAAAAACAATGAAAAAAAGCTTACCAGATCGATTAAAAACAGCAACTTCAAGAAATATAAACTAAGCATTGTTAATAAATTAATAACAAAAAAAACCCAATACAAAACAAAAGGGAAAAAAAACAAAAATATTAATAAATATAAAGAAAATAACGACGCATATTAAAGAAAATAACAAGTTACAAATTTATTGCAAAGGTAATATGGTGTGAATGCAACAAATATACCTGAAAACCTTAGATGACAAATTTCTTCCTACTTTTGAGAAAGCCTCAAAGAAGCAATTTCCTTTTTCTTGATAGCTATATGATTATTCTGCTAGCCAGTTGTATCAATTTATATCATAAATCTTGTGATAAGCAATTGTAAAGATCTTTGAGATCTAAGCCTGTTTGTTGATCGAAAACATTTTTCTAGCTTTTGATAAGCATGATATGCTTTGCATTGTAGTATTTACTTGAAATGCGATATACCACCTAGAAGAAGAAGAAATCTTTACTACGAAAGAAAGAATAAGAAAGTACAATTCTTTTCAAGATTTACTGTACTTTCTCCTTAAACAAATCGTAGAATAGCCAGATTTTGTCGTCGGATCCTCCATCCTTAATGAGGTTGTATCACCTTGTTGATGTAAAATGAGTTCGCTCCATTGGTGAATTCTCAAGTTTGTGGAATGTTTTGATCGAAAATATCTCCTATGTATACCGTTTCGGTTAAAAGAATCCTCGATGTTACGGCGGAGATTATGTCGAAAGTTCTTTCTTCAGGCGATTAGAGAATTTTTACGTGGGAGCAATCGAGGAAGAATATGCGAAAAACATATACCTCGGAATTACGCAGCGAAAGAGATTTAATTACGAACATGAAGCAAAGAAAGCAAGTTGTTGCAAAATATGATCGTGGTCTGCGGATCGATCGGTTATGTTATTTATAAGTTGAAAAGATGAGAAGACATATGTGTTAGTTACCCAAATCGAGCGTGGTGATAATCGATCGACTCGTGAAATGCGCTTATGTTATTATGATCTCTATCATGTATGGGTGACAAGTTAGCTCAAAGTGCGTCGAAAGATAATACGTTTGTGTGGAATGTCGTCTCAATCACTTCAAACAAAGACTCGAAGTTACGTCTCGTTTTGGACGAGTTTTCAACAAGAGATGAATCTGAGATCGAATTTGATTACAACTTCTCATCCGTAATAGATGGTCGATTAAAGCGGACCATTCGGGCGTTAGAAGATAAGATCGAACAATGATTTATATGATGCCTTATGAAGCCGTCTATGGCAAAATGTAGATCGGATCGCCACTCTCGAGGATGCGGATGGAGAAAGAAAAGTCTTGAACCGAAATGATTAAAGAAATGGTCATAATCGTGCGACAAGTAAAGAAAAGAATCGAAGTTATCGAGATGTATCGAGCGTAGCGAAGATATGTGTTTAATCTAAAACACATTATATATCAAGGAACAAATGTTCTTGAACAAGATCTAAGTTACGAAAAAAGTCGAATCATCTTAGATCGACATGGAAGCATGATGATTTAGAAGAAGCGACATGGAAGCTAAAGATCGGATGATAAAGTACCTCATCAAAGGTACTAAATTTGAGGATGAAATTTTTGTAAGGGGTGAGAATGTAATACCCGTATTTACATGTGATTAGCTCGATTAAGAGCTTTATAAGAAGGGTATTGCATCCTTAAGAAAGAGTTGGTTAAGTTAGAAGCCTACGTTAAGCAGCGTTGAGAAGATAGATTTGAGGCAGATTTGAGATAGAATCTGAGATAAGATTCTTAGATCTTATTTAGAATAAGAAGACCTAGATTTCAAACACTACAAGAAAGTTGACTTTTCGCGACACGAAAAATGTGTCGCTAACATTTGTTTTAGTGTTGTAAAAGCTAACTTGCGATATTTTGTGCATCACTTTAGATTATGTAGCAAAAGGTTGTGTCGCATTTTTTTGACACTTTGTTTTCAATTGTGTCGCATCATATACGACACTTTGTGCATCGTTAAATTAATTGTCGTATAATATTCGTGACATATTATGTCACGCCCCCACTCCGGATAACCCGGTCTAGAGGGTGACTAATACTAGGAATAGTATTATAGGACAAATTGACCAAGATAAGTGGTCACATTGGTTATAAACAAGCATGCATAATATGGCATAAGATATTATCCCAATAATTAAAAGGTTTAGGCCATCGGACCCAAAGATTAAACCGTGATCGATGAACCTCAATAGTACTGACGATGAACATCATGTTTAAGAGTTTAGAGTTTAGCGGCGGAAGGTGTGTGAATACATATGTGACGATATGTATTAATGAAGCAAATCTAAATAAGCGATCGAGGACCTTTGGACTCCTCAACCTGACCTCATCATCACCATCGAGCTCAACTGCGCATTTAAAAACAAACATGCGGGGCTAAGTACAGAAATTGCACTCGGTGGACTCGTGCGAAAACATTTGATAGTATTTAAATTCTGTTGCCAATATCGAGTAAGTCGCGAGGGTTTTAGTTAAAATGCCTTGTGCTTACCAAATCATTCGGTTGTAAACATAGCTCGGCGAGCATTTTCTTGGTGTGTATGGTCCATATCTCATAGTCGCTGATACATAATAATAATAAATAATAAGCGTCGAGAGAGGCCTCCCGTCTACGACGCCGTGACCGGCCGTAATCCCGTACAACACACAGTCACTCTCTGCAAGCATATGTTAACACCGTATAGTTCCAACCTTCACGCCAATCCTAGCCAGGCATTTATCATCCGGCACAGGACCCGACATTAAAAAGGTTGGGTGCTACCACAACAATTGATGTAATAGTT
This sequence comes from Salvia rosmarinus, assembly GCA_036937905.1. Lineage (NCBI taxonomy): Eukaryota > Viridiplantae > Streptophyta > Magnoliopsida > Lamiales > Lamiaceae > Salvia > Salvia rosmarinus. The sequence continues at coordinate 64,837,409 of CM072817.1, forward strand.
CAACCATCTCCACGGCCTACCGGGCATAACGAGATAGGATCCGTACAAAGCGAAATATTTTGGCGGTGTGCGATAAAACATTCGATATGATTGTAGAATAAATGCGTAAATAAACTCATTTGGTATAACGATAAAGTCACATTTTAGTGGGGTGAAAAGAGCCCACTGGGTATGGTTCGTTGAAAAAGTCCAGGTTAGATTCGTTCGTCAAAATCCCGTCATTGCGTTTGCGTCACGCGCTTCTGGCGAGGCTTTAGTCGTCGCTCAAGTCTCTCGAGACTTTCAAAAGCTAAGATAAACTTGATATGCTTTCAAATCGTTATTTAATTGAATTGTTCTCGTTCGCCGAGATCGTTCGACTATTCGGTTTAACACCTCCCCAAAACTTAAGCGTTTTAGCGTATGAGCACGTTTCTCGATATAAAGTTTCATTTGTGAAATCCTTTCTTTATAATAATTATTATACTCGGTTAGCACATCTTACGCGCGTTGGCGTATTTATCGAGCGATATAATCGTCGTTTGACTTTAAAAGTCAGCGAAGTCGACACGGTCGACAAAGTCGGCGATTTTGACTTTCAAATAGTAATTTCTTACTATTTCGTTTTATAAATCGAATTTGATCGATTTGAAAGCGTAAAGTTCTAACTCTCGATTTATCCGTAAATCGAGGACTATAAATAATTTAGCATTTATTAAACCTTTTAATAATTAGAAAAGCGTATTTTCGATTTTAAAGCGTTAACAACCTAACGTTTGTCTTAAACATAGTAAACTATGTTTATAAAATTTTATAATTCGAATATGTCCGAATTTAAATAGACATATATTTCATTAATAAACTGAATTAAAAGGATTTTAAAACCCTTTTTAATTATCGAAATTTCGATAATTGGCTTAAAAATACTAAATGACTTTTGAAAAATTTTCTAAATTAATATAGTGTATTATTATACACTATGGTCCAGAATATAATTTATAAGATCCATATGATATTGTTTGTCATTTATTAGTATATTTACATATATATTCATTTCGGTAATTCCATATAATATGGAATAATTATCCAAAATTTCAAAATTAATATACACATAGTATAATATCCCAACATCAATATATATCATTAATATAACCTATAGTTCATCATAAGCATTCATTCCACAATATATAACAATATTCACGGTAATTTTATTTAATTACCCAATAATTATCAAACAATTTCTAAAATTTTAATTAAATCACAACATGATTAAACATTATATTATAACATTGTAACATCATAATATCAACCAAACTAATTTAAATCGTCACCATATGAGCTTGTAGGCTCTCGGCTTTTCGATTTTAATTAGTATTTGATTCAAAATTCTAACAATTATATACTATGCTTATATACTATAGTATAGTAATATAACATCATAACAATCATCAAAACCAATTAAATCATCACCTTATTGAGCACATAGCTCACGGTTTTTTTGATAATATTGGTATTTGATTTTTCAAAAATTCTAATTTTTATATACTATGTTTATATACTATAGTATAACAATAATACATCATAACATGAATCAAAACCAATTAAATCATCACCTTAAGAGCATCAAGCTCACGGCTTCTTTGATTTAAATATGGTTTTTGATTTCCAAAAATTCTAATAAAATCATATATTACATAAATAATATACTAAAGTATTAATACACCATTGCATGTTCAAAAATAAAATCATACACCAACCTATAAAATTATAATGCTCTCGGCCTTTTTAAAAAAATAGCATATGTTTTCCAAAATTCTAAATAAATCGTATAACATATAAACAATACATTGACATTAATATGTCATCACAAGCTTAAAATAAAATTATACACCATGGTACACATTTATGAAGCTCACGGTAATCTTAAAAAAACACCTAGGGTTTTCAACAATTTTCAAATCATACATATGAGTTATAAACATGATAATAAACAATAATCCATCACTAAAATGCTCAAGTAATCGGTCATCATCGTTTTATTTTATAAAGTTTTCAAAATTTTGTTAAACATATCCTATGGTTCGAAAGTTGTATATACATGCTAGATCCATTCAAAATCTTATACACAACAACATATGATTATCTAAGCATACATTCTCATATATTTGAAAATAAAATCATCAAGAACCATTATTCATCCATAGTTCATACATAAGGACAATAAAATCACATACATATACATATACCATTCGAACACACACATATATATATATATATATATATATATCACGATTATTTGCTTGAACAAATGAAAAGAAATCGGTACTATGGTCCATAAATACCTTAGAATGGTATTGGTTCACAAGAATATTGTAGGTATCAAAGTTGGAAAGGAGAATGAAGAAGAAATGGAGAAGGAAGGAGATGGGGCTCTCGAAAATGGGGGAGAGGGAGGGGGGTCTTGCTGTAGATTTTTGGAGAGGATGGAGAGTGATGTGAGTGTTTGAAATGGGTGAGGGAAGAGTGTATAATGGGAAGTGGAGTGTTGAAGGGGAAGAGTCCCCATTAACCCATCTCTCTCTCGATCACTCACACACACTTCACCAATAGAAATGGTTGCAGCATTTTAGGGTGCTTAGTGATGATTAGGCTAGGCTAGAAAGGTGTTCATGCATTGGGTGGAAAAAAGGTGCACATCATGCCTTGTTTAATCCATTATGGCCGACGGTTTTAGCTCCAAATAGGTAGGATTTAATTTATTTCACTCCTTAATACATTATATAAATAATACATGATCATAGATATATAATACAAGCCATTAAAAATAATTAGAACATTATATAGGCACATATTCGAAATTACCGTATAAATGGGCATAAAATTATAAATCTCACCATTAAATAATGCACAAGGTATTTTTGTTCCAAATACATTCTTATATATCATAATATATGATTTAGATAATAATTAAAAGCATAGGATAAAATAATAGCATCAATTCATGCATATGAAACCCTAATTTTAAGAATTAGGTTTCGAAAATTATAAAAGCATGCTATCGAGTTTTAATGATCCAAAACTGATTTCATAGCTTAATAATACTCATATATATCATAACATATAGTTTAGATACCATATGATAATTTAATGGTATCATTTCATGTGAAAAACCATAGTTTATAAACTTAGGGTTTTGAAAATTTCAATACAAAAATATCAATTTAATAACGAAAATTCGATTTTAATAATTAATAATCTGGAATTGTATAAAATAATAATATGAAATTAATTATTATAATTTCACGAGCATTAAACTCCTTTTACAAAGCGTCGCTGAGCGTTGGCGTTAACGTCTCAAAGCGTTCAAAATCGACTCATCTCAAAATGGTGGTAGTAGCTCGTGCTTACTTTATAGATATATTCCTTTTAACAAGGAATTAAGATGAAATTAATTCCAAGCTTACTGCTTCGATTTACATAAAAGGCGGCGTTCGATCGCGTTCGACGTTAAAATAATCTTGTCGTATCATTTCATAAATTTCATTTCCGTAATTCACAATCCTTAGTGAATTATAAAAGAATTCGCTATAGCGATATCGTATCGAAATCACAATATTCGATGTCGTCAAAATTATATCTGTGAAAACCACAATTACGGGTTTAGAATCTCGTAATAAATGCGTTCGTTTCTTTGAATATTACATTCCACCCCCTTACGAAAAATTTAGTCCGAAATTTGTATACCTTTAGAAAAATAGATCGGGTATCGTCCTTTATCACTTCTTGAGTTCCCGTGGCTTCTTTCGTCGTGGTGTCTCATGACACTTTGACTAACGTAATTGACTTGCTCCGTGTTGTTGGACTTTATAGTCAAGGATTGCCATTGGTTCCTCTTACGTAGCTCATGTCGGGCTTGAGAATCACGTCGTCTTGGTGGATCACGTGCTTAGGATGTTGAGCGTATTTTCGCAATTGCGACACGTGAAAAACATTATGCACGTTCCACAGGTTTGGCGGAAGAGCCGACCTATAAGCTCTGGACCTATCCTTTCTAGGATCTCATATGGTCTATAAAGCGGGGTCTCAATTTCCCTTTTAGTCCGAATCGGCGATCCCTTTGATGGAGAGACCTTAAGAAACACTTTGTCTCCATCTTCAAATCGTAGTTCGGATCTCACGCAGCGTGTCGCGTAAGATTTTGCCTATCTTGAGCCTCTTTGATTCTCGTCCTAATTTGTCGGACGATCTCGATCATCTCGTTCCTTGCATCAGGCCCTATGACCTTTCTCTCACCGACTTCATCCCGATAGGCGGTGATCTACACTTTTGCCATCTGAGGCTTCGTGTGGGGCCATGCCGATCGTCGCTTGGTAGCGTGGGCAAACTCGATCGAGGTAAAATATCTTCCCATTTTGCACCTTGGTCCAATATTCTTTGTTCTAAGCATATCCTCTAACGTTTGGATCGTTCTTTACGATTGCCCATCCGTTTGTGGATGAAATGCCTTACTGAAATTGAGTTTAGTACCCAATTCTCTCTGCAAGCTAACCCAGAACCTGGATGTGAATTTGGAGTCTCGATCAGAGGTAATAGATTTTGGCACTCCATGTAATCGTATAATTTCCTTAACGTACTGTTGGGCGACTTATCGGATCCATAAGTGCTTTGAATAGGTGAAAGTGAGCACTCTTGGTAAGTCTATCCACAATTACCCATATGGTGTGTTTCCTCTTTTCGATTTGGGTAAGCATGCTTGAAATCCATCGTTATATCGTCTCATTTCCACTCGGGGATTTCCAATGGTTGCAACTTTCCGTAAGGTCGATGATGTAACGCCTTCACTGTTGGCAAACAAGGCGGCGTTCTCGAAGATGCTACGTCTCGTTTCATGTCTTCCACAAAATTTTTCCTTCAGGTCTTGGTACATTTTAGTACTGCCTGGGTGGGCGGTGTAGGGTGTATCGTGAGCCTCACTCAGGATTTCATTTTGAAGCTCTGCGTCGTCAGGGACGCATACCCTACCTTCAAACAATAAGGCGTTGTCTGGCGCCTCTTGGAAGTTCTTAAATCCTCCAGACCTTATCCTTTGTCTGATCTTTTCTAACTTTTCCTCCATCCTTTGTCTCTCGACAATTCTTTTTCTTAGATCAGATGTCGGTGTGAGTGTAGCGATCTGACTCATAATTGTCTTGGGTGGTTCAACCAGTTCAATCTTCATTCTTCCAAACTCTTGACGAGTTTTCCTCATGTACAAAGAGACATCCTAACTTGGTATGGCTCTTTACGACTCAGCGTCGACTACTACATTCGCTTTGCCGGGTGATAGTTAATACCACGGTCGTAATCTTTCACTAATTCAAGCCATCTTCTTTGTCTCATATTGGATCTCTTTGTTGAAGAAATACTTCAAACTTTTATGATCGTGAATATCTCACATCTCACACCATAGAGATGGTGTCTCCAAATTTTCGATGCATGAACTACATTTGCTAATTCCAAATCGTGGGTTGGGTAGTTCGGTTCGTGGGGTGCGAGTTGTCGGGATGCATAAGCTATCACTTTTCCTTCTTGCATCAAGACACGGCCAGTCGATCTTAGATGTGTCGGTATAGACCACATACCCTTATCCGCTTACGGGATTGCTAGAAGCGGTGCCTTGGTCAATTTTTCCTTAGTATTTGGAAACTCGTCTCGCACTCATCGGTCGATTGAACTTGATTCCTTTCAGGAGTAGGCGGGTTATTGGCCTTGCAATTTTGGAGAATCCTTGATGAATCTCCTATAGTAACCGCTAATCTAGGAAACTTCTAATCTCGTCTTTGAGTCTTGGGTGATTTCCATTCTTGCAGCCTCTACTTTATTGGATCTACTTTTATACCTTTGAGACACGATGTGTCAAGGAACATAACTTCCTTCACCAAAACTCACATTTGCTAAACTTAGCAAAGAGTCTTTCGTCTCTCGGGGTTTGCAAAACCGTTCGTAGATGTTCCTATGATCCTCTTCATTCTTTGAGTAAATAAGGATATCATCTATGAAGACCAAAACAAATTTATCCGAAATGGATGAAATACTACATTCATGAGGTCCATGAATACGGTGGTGCATTGGTTAATCCGAATGGCATAACTATGAACTCATAGTGGCCATATCACGGTTGAATGCGGTCTTAGGTACATCCTCGAGACCGTATTTTCAGGTGATGGTATCGACTTAAGATCAATTTTAGAGAATACACCCGCTCATCGCAATTGATCAAACAGGTCATCAATTCTGGGTAAAGGGTATTTGTTCTTTAGTGTCATCTTATTTAGCTCTCTATAATCGATGCACATCCTCAAAGAACCATCCTTCTTCTTAACAAACAAAGCAGGCGCTCCCAGGTGAAACACTCGGCTAATGAATCCTAGATCCAAAAGCTCTTGGTTTGGATTTTCACTCTTCTAGTTCCTTTGGGGCCATCCTATAGGCGCGCCGACCTTTGGGGCTGATTCGGGCTCCAGTCGATGGTAAACTCTAGTTGTCTATCGGGAGGTAGTCTGGTAGATTTTTGAAATCGTCAGAAAATTCTTGGACAACTCGATGTCTTCTACCCGCGAGTTTATCCTCTTTGTTCAAATAAACAAGGAATGCATGGCATCCCTTCGGTTCATCATCCTCTAGCTTGTGTAGTCTTGACACTATCGGAATCCTTCTCCCATGCGATCCGGTGGAAATGCGTAGCTTCTTGTCGAGGAAAGTGAAGCGAAATTTTCCTTTCCTTACAGAGAATCGTGGAATGATTCTTAGCTAACGATCCATTCTAAGATTATGTCTACATCATCCATGGGTATTATGTTTAGATCGTTAGCGAACCTTAAGTGATCTAATGTCGACTCTAGGTTCGAGCAAAAGTGTGTGTGGTCATAATCCCTCCTATAGGCGATGAGATTCTCATATCACGGCTTGACTTTTCAGACCTAAGGCCCCAGCATTTCTCGCATGATTTTGCAATAAAAGAATCGAAGCACCCGTGTCGAGCGATACTATAACGGTGGGTTGAGGAGAACTCCCATACGCCAAGTTTCCTTAGTTACATTAGTTACGCCTCTATGCGAGGCGTAGGCTCTTACTGAGCCGGTGTGGTGACAGAGTCTTTGGTCTGGTTGATTCGGCGGCTTTGCTGGCTTTGTTGTTGCAGCTTGCTGGCGTTAACACGGTGGTTGGCCTCTCTGCATTGCGGTGGTTCTTGCTGCTGCGGTTCTGCGGATTTATTCTTTCTGTTCTTTGCCATTATTCTTGTTGTTGGAGTTGTTGTTGAAATTTGGGGTTGTTGCCACTTTGGAGTTCTTTGGGGTTGAAATTGGCTTCTGCGGCGGATGGGGTTGAATTGTATAGCCCTTAATGGTGAGCATTGCCGGTTGGTTGACCTTACATCCGACCGTGATCTTGGGCAATTGTTGGCGTAATGCCGTTGCCCGCACTTGTATGACTTACCACGTTTGCCGTTACACACACCCTTGTGTGCTCTATGGCATCGAGGGCATTGAGGTGTCCTCAAGCATTCTGTGGTCCCTTGCGGTGGAGCATATCTTTGCTCTCTTCCAGCTTTGTCCTTGTGGCGCGCGTTTCCTTACCACAGGCGCTTGTGACTCGCGTCCCCATAGCTCCAGCGGTTGTTATTCCAGCGGTTGGGTTCCATTCCTTTTCCTCTATCCGGCGCATTGTGTATGCGAGGCGACACCGACTTATTCTCGGTCATAGCCGCCTCAATGTCTAAAGCTCGTGCGAGAGCTTGATCTACAGATAGGTCTCCATGGTGGCGAGAGACATGCGTATCTCCATTCTTAGCCACGACACGAACTTTTCCGACATTTTCAAGTCGGTGTCCACCGATTCGGTGCATATCTCGACATCTCGAGAAAGTGCGATCATAGTCGGTCCGATCATTCTTTCTTGTTTTAGCAGGAAAAATTCCTGCTCCTTCTTCCTCTTATAGCTTTTAGGGATGTACTTCTTGTACAGCTCCCTTTTGAAATCCTCCCACGAGAATTCCTCAATTTGTTACATTTGTGAAAGTCTTCTTCGGCCTCCACTGAAGTCGGTGGTCAATCGGTGGAATGTAACTACGACGACTTTTCACGTGCCGTGCATCTTAAAGGTAAAAATCCGTTCAATGGCCTAACCCGTTGTTGAACTTCTTAGGGTTACCTTTCGTTGAAGGCGGGAGGTTCTGTCTTAGAAACATTTCTTCGACCTGCGATCGGGTTGAGGTGGAGGTGGTGGTTGGGGAATATCTTCGGCTCTTGCTCGGGGATCTACCCTTCCTCTTGGCCTTCCCGACCTCGACCTCGGGTTCTTGCTCGGATTTCTTCTCGGAGGCATCTTGCTATAGAAAACAAGTAATCATTAGGCACTTATTCTTTTCACAACCCAACATATACCAACACCATTATGGCCTTATTGTAAAGCGATTCTAAGCGAATATCACTCTTAACAAACATAACTTGCATAAAAGCCTATCGGTCATGTATATATATATATATCAAAATTTCTTGCCATAGGCGGGATGTTCAATACCAATGGTTATACAAAAGAAAAATAAAACATAAGTCGGCCCACACGGCCTTCCAAAGTTAAGGTTCTAAGTCCATCACTAAAATTTAAACATAGGAAAAGGAAAACAACGAGCTTAAACACCAAAAAAAAAAAATCTCCTTAAGCTTCATCGGGGTCTACATCATCGTCCTCCCTTTGTCCGTCCTCCTCGGGATCTTCCTCCTCCTCGGAGTCATCCTCATTGTCGAAATGTCCATGCGGGCGGTCCCTGGATGGACCGGCTCCATCGCTTTCCACCATCGGTATGTCTCGCGGGGGTTAAAGCGTTCGTCGCATTCACCGATGCTCGTAGTCGTGGCGAATCGAATTTGTAGCCATCTGCGACATCTGTTACCCTCGTCCGTCTTTGTCCGATGGAAGTGCTCGGTGGTGGTGCAGGTGGGACCATAGGTGGTGGAGGTGAGTGCTTGGTGGACGTCAGGGGTGTCAAGCGGTGGGGTGGGAATACATGCTCTCCCAGGCTCAGGGCGTCTTGCCTCTCTAAGCGGCGGGCCTTCCTCGTCAAGGAAGGAGGCCTGGCGGGTCAATCGCCTCGGAATCTCGTGTATAGCCACTCTGGCGACTCATCCCGCCGGTATACTCTCGGGGAGGAGGTAGGGTCCTCGGTGCTGCCAGTAAATGTTGTACACGTAAGTCGGTGACTCACGAATCGGGCAAATCTCCCACCAAGTCGTAGCTGCCCATCGCCCGGTAGATGTAATCTCCCGATGTCTCTGAGGCATACCATCCCGGTGCGGGGAGTATCGCTAGAAGCGGCTGGATGCCGTCATAATCAATCACGCCGTGGGCTCGGGCGTCTCCAAAGCGGAGGTAATATGCAAAACTCACCCAAGTCTTCCCAGGCGCACATCCGGTGGGCGATAAATACTCTCCTCCTGCGGGGTGGGGTGTGGTCCAATCCTCCTTCTCGCGAGATATCTCATCCCTCCATCATCACGAACAAAACTAACATAAGTCGACTATCGTCATCTCAAAGCGAGGCAAGGATAACTTAAGCGTAGCATGAAGCAACTAGATAAGGTCAAGCAAGTCATAAGGTAGGCAACATCATCTTGCACAATACATACCACAACTTACCTTCTTAGTCTTACCCAAACGTATACATATGTAGGAAAATATATGTTAAGCCCTCGCCCGAGGATCTATCTTGGGTGTTTAATTCACCATACATTGATTATATTCTAGCATGCGTCTATATAATTAATTGCAACACGTTGGGGGTTTTTCGTGTTTACCTTTGGATGCAGCCGAGGTGGATCGAGCGGGATGAGCGGATCGGTCGGGCGGGCGATTGACTCGTGCTGACCTTACGGGCTGTATCCGGTTACCCAATCTCCAGCGTCGGTGAGGGCGATCTATGGAGAATGCGGGAAAACACCCGAGCTCTCACAATTTTCGAGAATCACACACTATGATGGGCGAAAATTATGCTCTCAATAATTAAGCATTAACCTAGACTTTATCTCATACCTTATATTTATAATGCACTACCTTAATCCCATATGGAAATTACCATAATCCTATATGGAAATTACCATAAGCCTTTATGGAAAATTACCATACTTCGGGATTATTACCATACATCTAGGATTATTACCATAATCTTATATGGAAATGATCTATGCATATACCATAAATATAATAACATCCTTGTGGGATGATGAGAATAAAATCTTTCCTTTGAGAGCTTATAGGGCGCGATTTCCACGATGCTACGGGCTGGATGGGCCGACCAGGATCAAATGCAAGGAATAAAGATGGGCCTCAAATAAATTAATTATCTTATGTTCACCCGAACATAAATTAATTTATAAACATTCGATCATGCCACTAGAGAAAGAATCTTGACTTACCCTTTATCGGCGAAGTTGAGTCGGGCTTGCACTTAGACATTACGAATCCCGTATTTAAGATATCGAGCGTCCACTAATTATTTATAGCAATCATTGCTTAAAATAATTAATAACTTCATTCCTTAAGTAGTACCACTCAACCTTATTATTGTACTTGAGCTAACTCAACTGCGGGGTTTAGTACAATAAACCTTTGAGCTCCTTAAGGGGCGTCATCATCCTAAGCGAGATCGGTGACTCGTCTGAGATAACTAGCGTGACATACAACCTTGCCACCGCCCAGATCACGGAGAATCTTGGGTTAGAACATATAACCCTCACTCATAACAAGTCAAAGTGATGGACTGACAACTCATACTCACCTAATACCTTATCGAGGTTTAGATCATCGTAAGTCACCGAGATCTTGGTTCTTCACGGCGGTCGGAAAGAAGAACACATCTCACTGTGATCCTTGATACGTCGAGGCGTACCGGCATAGACAAGCAACTAAGTCAAGTCACTTCTTATCTATCTGCGACTAAACCAACAACTCGTCCTTAAGTTGTCTCGGTTGTGAAACTTTTATATCTCATTAAGCTTGACCAATCATACGGACACGTGATCTTCTACACCTTGTATGATCTAACATATATGAGATAAGGGGACACGGATATATGCAATCAAGTATTCAAATCGGATAGGAGATTGTAATAGTGGTAACGAGGAAACATTGTATACAAGCTCAACCAAGCGCTTTCGGTATACAAATCCAACAACATAAGCGAAAACATCTTAATATAAGCTACGAGATCCTTATCATATACCAAACACTCGAACTAGAGTTCAACGGACTCTATCGTATTCTGGAGGTAGAATTAGGGATTCTGTTCTTCATAACAAATGAAGATTAGTGCGTTAGAAATGCAGGCGAAAACCATGCGTAATTGAGTCCTAACGAGAGATCTAGCTAAAACAAATTTACTGCACAGTGCAGGAAATTTGCGCGATCGTCTTAAATTGTAAATCGAGGCGTATGTCGGCGTGTCGTCTACCATCTTCGGGTTTTTAAGTTGAGGCTGAACATTCTGAAGCCGTAAGTGGCGTCCATGTCATGATTTGTGTCGATGCTTACTCATGTCGAAGTAGTGATGAAGTGTCGACATCGTTCATCTTTAAGGTTGAGGTCGCCTTGTTCGTCCTTCTCGCTCGTCTTTCGTCGTTCGAGCTCGAGGCCATCATTACTTTCATTCTTCCTATCGTTCTTTGTTCTCGTAAGGAAAAGAAGTTCGTACTTCTATGTTCTTTCACGAGATATGAACATGCTCCTTAGAGTCTAAGTTCGTCTTATGATAACATATCGTTCACCATAAACAAAATTTTTAAAGTTGGAATAAGGTCTCAATTGAAAATTTTGGAAATACGATTTCAACATAACCATCATAATCAACTTATATGCATTATCAAATATGGATTCATTCATCCCATGTTGATCATTCAACTAGTACCACCATGTACTTTCATATCGATACTCGAGTATTTGCATTAGTTCAACCAAAAGTATTTTGGAAAAATTTTCTTGCTCAACTTTCATTTTCATCATAAAAATTTTCATCATAACCAAATCTTTCAGAAGTCCTTCCAATTGTTTAATCATGTAAAAATTTCCATTTCATAGTTTTGAGAAAGAAATGCAGTTACCTTCTTCCGGTTGAGCTCGATGTGATGGAGTGTTGAGGGGTGATGGGTTACTAAGTCGATGACTCGACCTAGACTTAGAATAAAAAGTTTTGGGTTTACAAAGAGCAAAAGAGCTCGATACCACTCTGTCACGCCCGCTCCGGATAACCGGTCTGAGGGTGACTAATACTAGGAATAGTATTATAGGACAAATTGACCAAGATAAGTGGTCACATTGGTTATAAACAAGCATGCATAATATGGCATAAGATATTATCCAATAATTAAAGGTTTAGGCCATGGACCCAAAGATTAAGCCGTGATCGATGAACCTCAATAGTCTGACGATGATGACATCATGTTTAAGAGTTTAGAGTTTAGCGGAAAGTGTGTGAATACATATGTGACGATATGTATTGGTAACAAATCCTAAATAAGCGATCGAGGACCTTGGACTCCTCAACACGACCTCCATCATCACCATCGAGCTCAACTGCACATTTAAAACAAACATGCGGCTAAGTCTGAAATTGCACTCGGTGGACTCATGCGAAAACATTTGATAGTATTTAAATTCTGTTGCCAATATCGAGTAAGTCGAGGGTTTTAGTTAAAATGTCTTGTGCTTACCAAATCATTCGGTTGTAAACATAGCTCGGTGAGCATTTTCTTGGTGTGTATGGTCCATATCTCATAGTCACGATACATAATAATAATAAATAATAAGCGTCGAGAGGAGGCCTCCCGTCTGACGCCGTGACCGACCGTAATCATCTGACCACGATCGCTCTGCGAGCATATGTTAACACGGTATATAGTTCGACCTTCACGCCAATCCTAGCGGACATTTATCATCGACACGGGACCGACATTAGAAAGGTTGGGTGCTACCACAACAATTGATGTAATAGTTCGACCATCTCACGGACCTACCGGGCATATGAGATAGGATCCATACACAAGCGAAATATTTTGGCGGTGTAATGGTAAAACATTTGATAAGGTTGTAGAATAAATGCGTAAATAAACTCATTTGGTATAACGATAAAGTCACATTTAGTGGGGTAAGAAAAGGGCCCACGGGTATGGTTCGTTGTAAAAGTCTGAGTTAGATTCGTTAGTCAAAATCCGTCATTGCGTTTGCGTCCACGCTTCTGGCGAGGCTTTAATGCGTCGCTCAAGTCTCGAGACTTTCAAAGCTAAGATAAACTTGATATGCTTTCAAATCGTTATTTAATTGAATTGTTCTCGATTCGCCGAGATCGTTCGACTATTCGGTTTAACGCCTACGAACTAAGCGTTTTAACGTATGAGCACGTTTCTCGATATAAGGTTTCATTTGTGAAATCCTTTCTTGCTAATAATTATTATACTCGGTTAGCACGTCTTACAGCGCATTGGCGTATTTATCGAGCGATATAATCGTGCGTTTGACTTTAAAAGTCGATGAAGTCGACACGATTGACAAAGTCGGCGATTTTGACTTTCAAATAGTAATTTCTTACTATTTCGTTTTATAAATCAATTTGATCGATTTGAAAGCGTAAAATTCTAACTCTCGATTTATCCGTAAATCGAGGACCTATAAATAATTTAGCATTTTATTAAACCTTTTAATAATTAGAAAAGCGTATTTTCGATTTTAAAGCGTTAACAACCTAACGTTTGTCTTAAACATAGTAAACTATGTTTATAAAATTTTATAATTAGAAATATGTCCAGAATTTAAATAGACATATATTTCATTAATAAACTGAATTAAAAAGGATTTTAAAACCCTATTTAATTATCGAAATTTTCGATAATTGGCTTAAAAATACTAAATGACTTTTGAAAAATTTTCTAAATTAATATAGTGTATTATTATACACTATGGTCCAGAATATAATTTATAAGATCCATATGATATTGTTTGTCATTTATTAGTATATTTACATATATATTCATTTGGTAATTCCATATAATATGGAATAATTATCCAAAAATTTCAAAATTAATATACACATAGTATAATATCCCAACATCAATATATATCATTAATATAACCTATAGTTCATCATAAGTATTCATTCCACAATATATAACAATATTCACGGTAATTTCGATTTAATTACCCAATAATTATCAAACAATTTCTAAAAATTCTAATTAAATCACAACATGATTAAACATTATATTATAACATTGTAACATCATAATATCAACCAAACTAATTTAAATAGTCACCATATGAGCTTGTAGGCTCTCGACTTTTTCGATTTTAATTAGTATTTGATTTCCAAAAATTCTAACAATTATATACTATGCTTATATACTATAGTATAGTAATATAACATCATAACAATCATCAAAACCAATTAAATCATCACCTTATTGAGCACATAGCTCACGGTTTTTTTGATAATATTGGTATTTGATTTTCCAAAAATTCTAATTTTTATATACTATGTTTATATACTATAGTATAACAATAATACATCATAACATTAATCAAAACCAATTAAATCATCACCTTAAGAGCATCAAGCTCACGGCTTCTTTGATTTAAATATGGTTTTTGATTTCCAGAAATTCTAATAAAATCATATATTACATAAATAATATAAAAAAGTATTAATACACCATTGCATGTTCAAAAGTAAAATCATACACCAACCTATAAAATTATAATGCTCTCGGCCTTTTTAAAAAAAATAGCATATGTTTTCCAAAAATTCTAAATAAATCGTATAACATATAAACAATACATTCAAGCATTAATATGTCATCACAAGCTTAAAATAAAAATTATACACCATGGTACACATTTATGAAGCTCACGGTAATCTTAAAAAAAACACCTAGGGTTTTTCAACAATTTTTCAAATCATACATATGAGTTATAAACATGATAATAAACAATAATTCATCACTAAAATGCTCAAGAAGTAATCGATCATCATCATTTTATTTTATAAAGTTTTCGAAAATTTTGTTAAACATATCCTATGGTTGAAAGTTGTATATACATCTAGATCCGTTCAAAATCTTATACACAACAACATATGATTATCTAAGCATACATTCTCATATATTTGAAAATAAAATCATCAAGAACCATTATTCATCCATAGTTCATACATAAGGACAATAAAATCACATATATATACATATACCATTCGAACACACATATATATATATATCGCGATTATTTGCTTGAACAAATGAAAAGAAATCGGTACTATGGTCCATAAATACCTTAGAATGGTATTGGTTCACAAGAATATTGTAGGTATCAAAGTTGGGAAGGAGAATGAAGAAGAAATGGAGAAGGAAGGAGGGCTCTCGAAAATGGGGGAGAGGAGGGGTCTTCTGCAGATTTTGGAGAGGATGGAGAGTGATGTGAGTGTTTGAAATGGGTGAGGAAGAGTGTATAATGGGAAGTGGAGTGTTGAAGGGAAGAGTCCCCTATTAACCCATCTCTCTCTCGGTCACACTCACACACACTTCACCAATAGAAATGGTTGCGATATTTTAGGAGTGCTAAGTGATGATTAGGCTAGGCTAGAAAGGTGTTCATGCAATGGGTGGAAAAAAGGTGCACATCATGCCTTGTTTAATCCATGATGGTAGCGGTTTTAGCTCCAAATAGGTAGGATTTAATTTATTTCACTCCTTAATACATTATATAAATAATACATGATCATAGATATATAATACAAGCCATTAAAATAATTAGAACATTATATAGGCACATATTGAAATTCCAGTATAAATGGGCATAAAATTGTAAATCTCACCATTAAATAATGCACAAGGTATTTTTGTTCCAAATACATTCTTATATATCATAATATATGATTTAGATAATAATTAAAGCATAGGATAAAATAATAGCATCAATTCATGCATATGAAACCCTAATTTTAAGAATTAGGTTTCGAAAATTATAAAAGCATGCTATCGAGTTTTAATGATCCAAAACTGATTTCATAGCTTGATAATACTCATATATATCATAACATATAGTTTAGATACCATATGATAATTTAATGGTATCATTTCATGTGAAAAACCATAGTTTATAAACTTAGGGTTTTCGAAAATTTCAATACCAAAATGTCGAATTTAATAGCGAAAATTCGATTTTAATATTTAATAATCTGGAATTGTATAAAATAATAATAGGAAATTAATTATTATAATTTCACGAGCATTAAACTCCTTTTACAAAGCGTCGCTGAGGCGTTGGCGTTAACGTCTCAAAGCGTTCAAAATCGACTCATCTCAAAATGGTGGTAGTAAGCTCGTACTTACTTTATAGATATATTCCTTTTAACAAGGAATTAAGATGGAAATTAATTCCAAGCTTTACATTTCGAGATTTCCATAAAAGCGGCGTTCGATCGCGTTCGACGTTAAAATAATCTTGTCGTATCATTTCATAAATTTCATTTCCATAATTCACAATCCTTAGTGAATTATAAAAGAATCGCTATAGCGATATCGTGTCGAAATCACAATATTCGATGTCGTCAAAATTATATCTGCAAAAACCTAATTACGGGTTTAGAATCCGTAATCGTCGTTCGTTTCTTTGGAATATTACATATTACGTGGCATTAGTCATAGTGGCGCATGTTGGTTTGCATCGCATTACCGACATTAGTGAAATGACACATTCGATTTGCAACACTAGCTACGACATTACAACCAATTTGATGTATATTTTGTATGATGTTTTCTCCATTAGTGTCGTAACATATGACACTTTATGCATCATTAAATTAATTGTCGTATAAAATTCGTGACATATTATACATCACTAATCATAATGGCACATATTAATTTACGTCGCATTACACGACACAATTTACTTGAATAATTTTACTATTGTATTTATTTTTACGACACATTTTAATTAAACGATTAAATGTCACAATTTTTGTGACAAATATATTAAATAATAAAATAATAATATAAAAAGAAAGCCATAGTAATTCAATTGTGTATAAAGTTCAACACAATTAAAAAAATATTAATAATTGTCAAAAGTGAAAATATCAAAACTTAAACTTATCAACTAAAAATTATTCAAAAATCTAAATAAAAATTGCAAGAACACAAATTCCATGATGAGAATGTGACACTCATTAGCATTTATCCTTCCTCTTGGTCCTTGCAGTTTTCCTTTGCACTTTTTCTTGAATTTTTCTTGGATAGCCCAATCGAGTTCTTCTCGAGATGTGAAAATTAATTCTTACTCTTTGAAGCAACAATGTTTCTACATAGACATTCCAGTGTTTTGCTCCTAATAACTTCTTCAAAAATTTGCATCATTAGCATCAATATCATCCATCAATTCCTCAGACAACTTTTGCTTCAACTCCTTCTGTCAAACCTAATTACAAAACATAAAATAAAAGAAAAACAATCACTTACTAATGCTTATGACTACTCTAATAAGATATGAAAAGTCAAATGTATCAAATATTCGCAATAAATGGTACCACAATTCATGAATCGACATCAAGAAAAGAACCTTATCACAAAAACTAAATGAGCAATAGGAGAGTATGTGAAGAAGGAAAGCATGACTATTTGCAGTCTCAGTTACCATAGGTACAACAATAAGATGAGAAACAGAAAAAAAGAGAACAACAACAACAATCTACTTATCCGATGACTTGAAAGACACAATATGGAGCGAAACATTACATAGACATCAGTGACAAGACATAATTATAAACTCGAATATGTAATAAGATGTTGCAACCTAGGGTAGGGCTGTAGTTTGCTATCGGGTTACTAATCATTCAATGTATAGTGAAAAAAGGCGGTGAGTATTTACAGAAACCATGTCCATAGGAGTATAAGCATAATGTGGATTAACTCCTGCAAGTTTGGTAGCTAATTATATAGAAAAAGTATTAAATTTACGCTAATCATACTGATATGGATCTCTAATTACAATAAACTAATCCGTTGCATAACCATGTCATTTCCTTTGTGATTAGATGTTTGGTCTCCACATATATACTTTGTAAAATGAATACTAACTAAACATTGTGAGAAACTAAAAGCAAATTACATCTTTCTGAAGAGGAACACGGAAGAAGTTAGCGACCTCATGATCCTCTGCGACCATCAAGTTTTATGGGGCAAATTTTCCGAGCGGTATCTAGAAAATGAAAGCAGGCTCGAGAAGGTCAACACGGTTATGAACAAAGCATTTTCACAACAATGTCAAGAAATCGAGATTTTAGATACTATTTTCGATAACAAGTTGGATTCTTGATTATTCCTTGACTACCAAATATGTGTTATATGAAATGAGGCGAGAAAGGAACAATGTGGTGTGAAGAAGAAAGATGCAAGTCTCTTATAAGAAGATGCTTGGTGACCCTCCCAATTAAGACCACAATCTGCGAGATATTGTAGCAAAAAGCATAAAAGTCAAACACAAACTCACGCAATCATCACATGATTCTCGGAGAATACATTTGTAGAATTTTCTAGATACTTCAATATAACACGAGAAAGTGTCTTTGGAGGCAACAATGATCTCTAAAACTAACCACTTTGCAATAACTGGAGAAACCCAACTACTGACTCATAGAAATTCAAGCTCTTTTACTCTATGCTAACATTCTTGGAAGAGGAGGAAACAATACCAAGAGTAACAAGGCGTCTTCCTCTTGACATCATGAAATCGTTCGTTAATCGAATTCAAGAATGCCTCACTACCCTCTATATCGGGTTTATTCACATGCCCGTACCTCCAAAGCCTCCATCCTTTATCGCCTCCACGCCTCTTCAAAACAAAACAAAAACCTCACATTTTCATCAAGTAAACCAAATCAATCAACAAGTAGCCTTCATTTTTCTTTTGTATAAAGCATCTCAAATTCAATTGTATAAAGCAACGATAAATTTCGGTGATAAATGCTCCATCCGAATCGGGCATATGAATCAATTGTCCAAATTCACCAAGCGGGTAATAGGAGGTAACAATTGTCCAATTCACCAAATACCAGTCGATTGCCGTCGGCTTTCATATGAATCAAAAACAAATCGAACCCTAGGCTCACTGGCCAGAAGTCGTGTGAACTACATCGCGGTGATGCGATGTGGTGACGGCGCTGATTGAGTCTACGAAAACGAAATCCGAGGCCGAAGAAGCTCGAGACACTGAGAAGAGCCACGATAATATCATAATTCCCAATAATAGCAATAAAATCCTCAACTTCCAAACAGAAAAATCAAAAAACACAATTTAATAATAAAACCTTAGGTGAAAGAGGGCGGCGGGAGATGGCGGGGGCAGAGGCGGAGGAGGAAAGGGAACATGAGGGCTCTAGGGTAGAGATGTCAACGGACGGTCTTTACCCGGACCAGAACCAATAAATTAGTATTGATTCTAATTCTAGAACCAGTCCAGTAAATACTAGATCCGGACCAAATCCGGACCATTAAATTATGGATCCGGACCGGGTATTACCCAATTCTAACCGGTTACCCATTGGGCCATAGTTACACTTACACGGTAAGAGAGAGAAACTAATCAGAAGGAGGCCTCGTCCCCTCCTTCCTTCACTTTCTTCGCCGTGTCTTGGGCCGTCTCGGACAATTCTCCGATAATACCGCCCACCTGTTTGTTTTTCCATAAACCGAAAGATAGTAGATGATTTCTTAAATCACACCATTATATGCAACGATTTTATATATATTACAATTTTTTGCGTTACCAAAAAGAATACTTCTTGTTTGTCTACTTCATCAGTCTCTGTTTTATAAGATTTATATTTATATATACATACATATCAAATGTATAAATAATTTAAAATGCATACGACATATTAGGACCATATAAAATGTATGGACTTTAATACCATGGTCCTAAGTATGAATTCTTATTTACTTTAATTATAGATTAACATAGTTTTAAGTTTCCCGAGACATACTAAAAGTTTGAGCTTAAAATTATTTTTAAAAGTTTGATTAAGAATAACAAGACTTGTGATTCAATGACAAAGGACAATAAAATGCTCTTACAAAAAAAGTGGTTATGTAATGTTAAAATTTTAAAAAAAAAAAAAAAAAGCGTAAAATTGGACCGGAACCGGACAAAACGGGTCGGGTCTTGATCGGTCCGGGTCTAAGCGGTTCTGGAACCGGAACCAGAACCGGAACCGTTGCTTTAAAATTTAATGGGTTTTGAACGGTTCTGGATCGGTCCGGGTAAAGACCGCCCGTTGACATCCCTACTCTAGGGTTTGGGGGAACCTGCAGTTGTAAGCATAGGGAGGCGGAGAAGTAACCGCCATAGCCGCATCGGAATCGGTGAACTTGAGAGAGTTGCAAAAGCGAAAGGGAGAATAATATGAATCATTGATGATTGATCGAGAATGTGCCCAAAACATAAGGCGAAATTTTTATTTTTTAGATTTTTTAAATGTGCCTCTAAACTTGATATATACGCTAAGTGTCGCAATAATATATCTTAGAGACTTTTAATACAAAGTGACTCTAAATAAGTGCCCCAATATCTATTTTTGTTGTAGTGAGGCTAGGCTTCTCAAAATATTTAATGAGTTAAGTGAGTTCAAATAGCGAAACATCTAAATAAATTCACAAGCAATGCTGATACATCGAGAGATCGAGGGTTGTCAAAATCAATCATGTTCATTAAAAAGAATTACCTCAACTAGAGCTTCAATCAAAAAAATCATTGTATCCATAGTAAGAAATTAAATCCCTTTTACATTGATCAACATAATCTTGCGTGTAGTGCCCCCTTTCCTCAAACACTTAAATTTGAAAGCACTCGTGCAACTGAAGAAAATGTAACTCCAAACTTGAATAAATTATTAGACTATCTAAACTATAAAAAAGAAGGTGGAAATACACTAATATAGCCATCCAAGTTAAGGAATGTCAAATTATAGCCACGAACATAAAAATATCAAATTATAGCTAAGTTGTTGGTCCTATTGGGACTATTATCACCAAATAGTACCGATAGGACCATTTGGTCCTATTGATACTATTGGTACTATTTGGCTATAATTTGACATTTTTATGTTCGTGGCTATAATTTGACATTCCTTAACTTGGATGGCTATATAACGCCCGTGCTCGAAAAGAAGCCAAACATACTCCTTTTATCCTTCTTAGAAGATTGGACAGATTTGGGGTCTTCATGTTTCTTCTTCAAGCTCCTAAGTTAAGTTATTTAAGTAAAATGTCAAATGAAATTGTTGGATTATGTTTAGTACCCCTCTGCAGCCCATTTGCATGAACTGTCAATTGCTCTTGCTTCCTTCTCAAAATCAGATAAATCGGAATCTGGGTACCCTTCTGCTTCCCTTTCTACCAATAAATAAATAAAATTTCTAATAAAAATATAATACTGGTTGAGTCCAATAACAAAAGGAGACAATACATTCATCATCACATCCACTTCCTTGGAGAATATCATTAGCATATACATAATCATCATCACCATCTAATGACATATCAGATTACAATTACATTCCCTCATCTTCTACTAAATAAAACAAAGAGAAATTTAAAGAATTATATTGGGAGATACGCTTTGATCTCGAAGAACAACCAAGGCTATCAAACAACTAAATCGTCAGGAATAAAGTCACTTCAGTAGATCAACAAAATTCAAAATCTCCACGAGCTGAAGGATTTGCTTCTCAATTAAGCAATTAGTTTCAGTTTTATGATAACATTTTCAACATTAATTCGATTTTTCTTTCAATAATAGCATCACAAATAGGTAAGAGCACAAAAGCGTAAGCTCAAATTCGTTGCATACACAAAAATTACACAAATTTTAAACCAAATCAAAACAATATAACAACCCTAGCCGACGACAACATCACCACCACCAACAAGACTAGCCCAAATTAGGCTACTTAATGAACAAAAAAAACAAGTATAATTAGGAAACTTACACAATTCTAACAACGCTATTGACAGGTTTGGAGGTCACTTGCCCTTCTTTTCAAACCACTCTGGTTTTAACATCGCGAGCAATTTTGAAGGACTAGGGTTTGACTGGAGGGGACGATTTCGGATGAGGCGACGACGACAGAGCGGGGTTTCTAGAAGTACAAAGAACGAAGTCCTTAGGATGTGGCGGCGGTGGAGGAGGAGACTCGAAATCGAGGGTAGGACGACATGACGGGAAAAGACGCGCAGACGGAGGCATATATAAATTTTGGAGAAGTGGAGAGGAGAAAGTGATTTCATAGATTTAAAGCCTCATATCCATTAGTCAAGTAATAAGTTAAAAGCATAAATTCATTTAAAAGAAATGTCATTGGTGGAGTTATGTTTGTTTTGATTGTTTTAGATCTTGGGTTGAATTGTCAGTGACAATTTTATTTCAAAATTTTAATTTTATTTGGTAATTTTAATTTCAAAATTAGCGTAAATATTCGACATTTAATGCAACATTATTTTAAATATGTGGTATAATTATGACATATTATATAAGTGTCACAAATATATTGTCACAATTTTGAGACATAAAATAAGTGTCACATTTGTGTCGCTAAATTACGACACAACATGTCGATGATGCAAAATTAGCGTAAATATCGACATTTAATGCAACATTATTCTAAATATATGGTATAATTAAGACATATTTTATAAGGGGCACAAATATATTGTCACAATTTTGAGACATAAAAATAAGTGTCACATTTGTGTCGCTAAATTACGACACAACATGTCGATGACACGCAATTGATGTAAAAATACGACACTTGATACAACACTATTCTAAATATGTAGTATAATTAGGATATTTTATTGAGGTGTCGCAAATATATTATCGTAATTTTGAGACATAAAAATTAGTGTTGCATATGTGTCACTAAACTACGACACAAGATTTAAATGACGCACAAACGACGTAAATATATGACAGTAGAAGCATAAGTGTGGTAATTTTACAACACATAAATGTAATGTCGCATGTACGTATGTCGCAATAGGTCTGTTTTGTTGTAGTGAAATGTCTTAAGATGATAGATACATGCTTAAAGAAGTCATGATTTCAGAAATTTGAGAATTTCAAAATCTATGTTTTCTAACGTCGGCGGTTGCCGATTAAGCTCGAATTAGGAGCAAAGTATTTAAAATGGCTTTTGAGATCAAATTATATTTTTAATAATTATGTTTTGATGTTTATGATATATTATTGAGTTCAAAAACAGAGATTCAAGTAGAGATTGTTTTATCGGATAATTAGTTTTGATTTCTTGCTATAAAAACGTTATGTATTATTTTACAATATTTATTTTTAAATTCTAAAAGAAAAGTGATTTTTACCTATTAAAGGAAATGAGAAAAGAAAAGAAAAGAAGGTTTTCTAGAAGTGGGGATTAATCACCTTAATAAAGAAAATCAAAAATAAAATAAATTATTACATAAGATATACTTTACACTTTATAACACTATTCATCATCGTTTTTCACCCCATTTTCGTGCCTCACACACACATAAATTTTCGAAAATTCCATGCCAATTTTAGGAAGATCCAACCGTTAAATTTTCGATCCGTCTTCGAAACAAGGTATAATCTCATCTTTAGAACACATCTACGGATTGAAAATTTTAAAAATCATGAGCATATGTATATTTAAAATTTTCAGTCATATGATGAATTATGAAGGAGTATGCTTTGTTTTATTATTTGATGATATTATGATAGATTCAACGTCTACGTATTGTTTAACGTTGAATTTGTGAAGTATATGTTTATTATTTGGAAATTCATGAAATTTTTGAAAAAGTGGAAGCTTTGATCTTGAATATATGATGTTGATATGATTTAATTTTCTTCATATATGTGTTATTGGATTGATATAAACATATTTGGAGCAAGAAAAACGTTTGAAATCGAAACTATGCGAAAAAACCCTAAAATGGCCGAAAACTATAGTCCATATATTGTTGGATATTTTATTTTATTTGATCATTTTGACTTCATATTTGGATTCTATGATATGAATAATACTTAAAATGATTTATTCGGATTTTTCGGCCGACGTATTCAAAAAGTGTAAAATTTTAGTTTGCCGACAAAAATTAGTTTTCAATGCTAAAGCTTTGATCATTATGTTTTGTTGATAAATTGATGATATTTGATGACAATTGAGCATGTATAGGGGTTCATTGGTGTTAGAGGGCGTCTCATGCGATTTTTGACGTTGGACATAGTGTTATGACTTAAGGGAATGGTTGGTTTTTGGCTTAGATTGCATAGTTGAAGTTGTTTTTGAGTTTTATATGCTCATTTAGACATATGGTGATGGTTTGGTGGAGTTTGGGATAAATTTGGATTGACTTGGAATTGTAATGGCGATGCGTTTATAAACGTTATTCTGCCGAAATTTCGTTAGAATTTGTTTGTTAATAAGATGTTAGAAGATGCAATGATCCAAGTATTGATAGACCATAGCGTCTTGATATCGATAAGATATGATATAGTCGTGTCGATGACTAAGTTAAGTTATGTCTTGTTTTGATTCTTGATAGGCTTTTGTGCCGATTTATGTCTATTAAAGGATCAAGAAGAAGAAGAAGAAGAAGAAGAAGAAGAAGAAGAAGAAGAAGAAGAAGAAGAAGAAAGAAGTAAAAGTACGGAAGTCTGGTCTGGTGGTTGTTACAGTGGGTATAAATATATTTTCTATAATGATATGCTTATGCTTTTATATATTTTCAAATGATATGATATGCTTTTGCATAGAAAATGAAATGAAATGAATTGCATTGTTTACAAAGTTTCAAAGTTAACTGACTTGCCTATTCTTTGAGCATGAGCATAAGCATAATGCACTACCTATCCACGGAAGAAAAAAGAAAAAGAAATAAAGAAAGAAATGACCGACGTCGGGTATGACCGTAGTTGGTAACCTTCGGGATCAACTCGGGTTTGTGATGTTAAAGTGTTTGAGAAGGAGACCTACTTCTCAACACACAGAAAGAAACCGTAGATATGAGAAGGAAAAAGGAAAAGTTTCATGCAAACATATTATATGCATATACACATGTTATGATGATGAAAAGTATGAATGAGCAGATTTGAATGGTCTTATGTAGGTAATTTAAATAAAACCCTGCATAAATTTTCTTTATGGCAAGTCAAGTTTATAGCCCTAAGGGCAAAGTTTTAAATGTTTTATGTTTTTGGCGTATACCCTCTGAGTACATTTTTTTACTCACGCCCTGCATATATTTCTAAATATGCAGGTTGAGCTCGAGAGGATCTTTGGAATCGAATCTTTGCGTGAATGAGCTTCTCTAAATGATTGATTCATGAATAAATTGTTTATTTGCTAATGTTATTCATTGATGTTGTTATGTTTTGTTGCTCAGAGAGTTATGTCTTCATACATAATTCTCAGCCACACTTCTTGTTGCTGAACTTTGGTCTTTACTTGTTTATGTGTTCTGCTATGTCAAAAGGATCATGTCTAATGCTTTGAGAATAAGGATTTACTTGAAAGCTCAGAATTGATTTCATTGGATTCAATATCATGCTATTGAATTATTTGTTAAACCATGCTTTGAAACGTCGAAAATTTTTGTACATTCTTGATATTGGTTATTCCGTTGTAATAATTTGTCCTCAGCCGTTATTCTTTTCATTTGACCCTTTATTATGGATTGAGGATCTAGAATTAGCCTTTATCAAATTCCTTTGTACCTCTTTGAACCAAAAACTTTTAATTCCTTCTGGATGAAAGTTGATATCATATCTTTCTCTTGAGGTACATTTGGTCACATTTGTTGATAATTTCCTTCTTAACCCCAAGTCACGGCCTAATTACCTGATTAAGAAGTTGGGTGTGACGAGATAATATCGAGCAATTTTGAATTACGAACACATGAACTCTTGTAAATTTGTGCAGTCTGTGCACAATTTCGAATTATGAATCTGTAAATCCTTGTGAATTTTGTGCTGTTTGTGCACAGTTTTGAATTTTGAGCTTGTGAATCCTTGTGAACTTCTGCACAGCTGAGCACAGTTTTGAATTCTGAACTTGTAAACCTTTGTAAATCCTTGTGCAGTTTGTGCGCTGCCTTGAATTCTAAATTCATGAATCTTTATGAGTCTTGTGCAGTTTATGCACTTTGATCATATGAATTCTTTTTAGCTGACTCTGTTTGAGAATATTAGTTTATGGAGTCAATTATTTGACTCTATTTTGAGAAATTGAGTTTATAGAATCAGTTGTTTGATTCTGATCTGAGAATATAAGTAAAGAGTCAGTTGTTCATAAGAGAAGCTCAGCATTCGATTCTATCATCACTAGCTCACCAGGTAAAAGCTTATGCTTATGATTATGATTATGAGTATGATGATTATGGTTATCTCAGATTATATTTTAGTATACGCCTTATTGAATGAATTGTTACATGAGAATGTGTGATTGAAATGATCTATTTCTCTATGAGCTAAAGTTGAAAAGAAATTATGAGAAGAGGCGAAGAGCAACATGAACATATTCTCGCAAGTGTTCGAATATTCTTTTATTAGAATGGCGAGGATTGATTGGACGATTCGGAGATACGACTTATTTATCGTCGTCCTGATATTGTTATCTTGTTGTCGTCATGACGTTTGTCGTCGTTTAGTTTATATTCATCAGCAATGATAAAAGAGAATTTCCATCTATAAGCATCAGACGAGAAGCTTACCTTGAACGAATTCCTCGCTCGAGTCCATCATTCGTTGAAATAAACGTTTGAGCAAGGTGTATTGAGATTAGATGGAAAATTTCAGTTGATTCCTTTAGGGTTTAACAGGTGGCAAGATTGGGTTGTTGCTGTTGCCATCAATTAAATTGAATATGGTTTTTTTGCTATTGAGTGAGCTGATTTTCCAGATTCCTAGTTATCATCACATTTCAATATTATGAACACTTGAGTCCCTCCTTTTGATTCATCTATCCCTATTGCTAAACCTATCTCGGTTGTTCATGACTTGATTGATTAATAATTTTCCTTTTCCACTTGATGATGAAGATGATGGTGAAAACTTTGGACCCATAGATATTGATTCTTTTATTCCTGAGCATGATACTAGTACCTCGACTCTAGAAATAGAGTATTCCTTATCAAATGCTCATTAAATATGCTGAATCTAATGTAGATCTTATCTGATTTGATTATTCTTAAATCGATATTGAGATGATTCTTATTGATCTAGATTAATGCAGTCAGTCTTTTGCATCTCTTGAGATTCCTACATCGATTCAGTTTATTCTATTTTTTTATATTTCTAAGACTTCTCCTTTGGAGATTTGAGAAAAGACTCAAGCTAGTTTATCGAGACCCCAAATTTCTCGAGATTTTGTGTATGAACTTAAGTGGTACCAGTTGTTGGCACAAAGACAATTACAACCCTAAATATCGGCCAATTGCCTTTTTTGTGACAGCCTTTCGTGGACGGAATAGAAGCTGATGGTTGTAGATTATATCGGATGCGTTTTGCCAGAGATATCAAATTATCTATATACCTGAAAACCTTAGATGACAAATTTCTTCCTACTTTTGAGAAAGCCTCAAAGAATCAATTTCCTTTTTCTTGATAGCTATATGATTATTCTGCTACCCAGTTGTATCAATTTATATCATAAATCTTATGATAAGCAATTGTAAAGATATTTGAGATCTAAGCTTGTTTGTTGATTGAAAACCTTTTTCTTGCTTTTGATAAGCACGATATGCTGCATTGTAGTATTTACTTGAAATGCAGTATACCACCTAGAAGAAGAAGAAATCTTTACTTTGAAAAGAAAGAATAAGAAAGTACTATTCTTTTCAAGATTTACCTGTACTTTCTCCCCCTTAAACAAATCGTAGAATGATAGAATTTTCTGCGTCAGATCCTC
Source organism: Salvia rosmarinus (assembly GCA_036937905.1). Classification (NCBI taxonomy): domain Eukaryota; kingdom Viridiplantae; phylum Streptophyta; class Magnoliopsida; order Lamiales; family Lamiaceae; genus Salvia; species Salvia rosmarinus. The sequence continues at coordinate 64,865,403 of CM072817.1, forward strand.
TATCCTTAATGAGGTTGTATCACCCGGCTGATGTAAAATGAGTTCGCTCTGTTGACTGAATTCTCAAGTTTGTGGAAGGCTTTGATCGAAAATATCTCCAATGTATATCGTTTGATAAAAGAATCCTCAATGTTACGGCGGAGATTATGTCGAAAGTTCTTTCTTACGGGCAATTAGAGAATTTTTACGTGGGAGCAATCGAGGAAGAATTGTCGAAAAACATATACCTTGGAATTACGCAGCGAAAGAGATTTAATTCTGAACATGAAGCAAAGAAAGCAAGCGGTTGCAAAATATGATCGTGAATTCTGCGGATCAATCCGTTATGTTATTTATAAGTTGAAAAGATGAGAAGACATACGTGTTAGTTACCCAAATCGAGCGTGGTGACAATCGATCGACTCATGAAATGCGCTTATGTTATTCGATCTCTATCATGTATGGGTGACCGGTTAGCTCAAGTGCGTCGAAAGATAGTACGTTTGTATGGAATGTCGTCTCAATCACTTCAAACAAAGACTCAAGTTACATCTCGTTTTGGACGAGTTTTCAACAAGAGATGAATACAAGATCGAATTTCGATCTGACTTCTCATCCGCAATAGATGGTCAATTAAAACGGACCATTCTCACGTTAGAAGACAAGATCATAACAATGATTTATATGACGCCTTATGAAGCCCTCTATGGCAAAAGTGTAGATCAGATCGCCACTCTTCAAGGATGCGGTTGGAGAAAGAAAAGTGCTTGAACCAGAAATGATTAAAGAAATGGTCATAATCGTACGACAAGTAAAGAAAAGAATCCAAGAAGTTATCGAGATGTATCGAATGTAACGAAGATATTTGTTTAATCTAAAACACATTATATATCAAGGGAACAAATGTTCTTGAACAAGATCTAAGTTACGAAAAGAAGTCAGAATACATCTTAGATCAATATGGAAGCATGATGATTTAGAAGAAGCGACATGGAAGCTAAAGATCAGATGATAAAGAAGTACGTCAGCAAAGGTACTAAATTTCGAGGACGAAATTTTTGTAAGGGGGTGAGAATGTAATACCCCGTATTTCTGTAACAGAGATAAGCTCCTGATTAAGAGCTTTATAAGAAGGGCATTGCATCCTTAAGAAAGAGTTGGTTAAGTTAGAAGCTTTTACGTTAAGCTTCGCGTTGAGAAGATAGATTTGAGGTAGATTTGAGATAGAATCTGAGATAAGATTCTTAGATCTTATTTTGAATAAGAAGGCCTAGATTTTAAAGGTCTTAAGATGATAGATACATGCTCAAAGAAGTCATGATTTCAGAAAATTGAGAATTTCAAAATCTATGTTTTGTGACGTCGGCGGTTGCCGATTAAGCTCGGATTAAGAAAAAAGTATTTAAAATGGCTTTTGAGATCAAAATATATTTTTAATAATTATGTTTTGATGTTTATGATATATTATTGAGTTCAAAAAGAGATTGAGTAGAGATTGTTTTATCGGATAATTAGTTTCGATTTCTTGCTATAAAAACGTTATGTATTATTTTACAATGTTTATTTTTATATTCTAAAAGAAAAGTGATTTTACCTATTAAAGGAAATGAGAAAATAAAAGAAAAGAAGGTTTTTAGAAGTGGTGATTAATCACCTTAATAAAGAAAATAAAAATAAAATAAATTATTACATAAGATATACTTTACACTTTATAACATTATTCATCATCATTTTCACCCCATTTTCGTGCCTCACACACACATAAATTTTGAAAATTCCATTTCAATTTTAGGAAGATCCAACCGTTAAATTTTCGATCCGTCTTGAAGCAAGGTATAATCTCGTCTTTAGAACACATCTCTGATTGAAAAATTTAAAATCATGAGCATATGTATATTTCAAATTTTCGGTCATATGATGAATTATGAAGGAGTATGCTTTGTTTTATTATTTCATGATATTATGATAGATTCAACGTCTACGTATTGTTTAACGTTGAATGTGTGAAGTATATGTTTATTATTTGGAAATTCATGAAATTTTTGAAATAGGGGAAGCTTTGATCATGAATATATGATGTTGATATGATTGAATTTTCTTCATTTATGTGTTATTGGATTGATATAAACATATTTGGAGCAAGAAAAACGTTTGAAATCGATACTATCGAAAAACCACAAAATGGCGAAAACTATAGTCCATATATTGTTGGATTTTTTATTTTATTTGATCATTTTGACTTCATATTTGGATTCTATGATATGAATAATGCTTAAAATGATTTATTCGGATTTTCGGTACCGACGTATTCAAAAGTGTAAAATTTTAGTTTCTTGAGCAAAATGGATTTTCAATGCTAAAGCTTTGATCATTATGTTTTGTTGATAAATTGATGATCTTTGATGACAATTGAGCATGTATAGGGGTTCATTGGTGTTAGATGGCGTCTCATGCGATTTTTGACGTTGGACATAGTGTTATGTCTTAAGGGGATGGTTGGTTTTTGGCTAAGATTGCATAGTTGAAGTTGTTTTTGAGTTTTATATGCTCATTTAGACATATGGTGATGATTTGGTGGAGTTTGGGATAAATTTGGATTGACTTGTTATTGAAATGGCGATGCGTTTATAAACGTTATTCTACCGAAATTTCGTTAGAATTTGTTTGTTAATAAGATGTTAGAGGATGCAATGACCCCAGCATTGATAGACCATAGCGTCTTGATATCGAGAAGATATGATATATTTGTGTCGATGACTAAGTTAAGTTATGTCTTGTTTTAATTCTTGATAGGCTTTTGTGCCGATTTATGTCGATTAAAGGATCAAGAAGAAGAAGAAGAAGAAGAAGAAGAAGAAGAAGAAGAAGAAGAAGAAGAAGAAAGAAGTGAAAAGGTGTGCAGTCTGGTGGTATTACCGGTGGGTATAAATATATTTTCTATAATGATATGCTTATGCTTTTATATATTTTCAAATGATATGATATGTTTTTGCCTAGAAAATGAAATGAAATGAATTGCATTGTTTACAAAGTTTCAAAGTTAACTTACTTGCCTATTTTTTGAGCATGAGCATAAGCATAATGCACTACCTATCCACGAAAGAAAAAAAAAGAAATAAAGAAAGAAATGATCGACGTCGGGTATGACCGTAGTTGGTAACCTTCGGGACCAACTTGTGTCACAGCCCGATTCGGCTAATCCCGAAAGACCGCCTTATCGGACCGCGACTTGGGGTTGGTTTAAGTAAATATAAAAGAAGGAGGTTCTCAACTTATTTCATTTGTAAGGAAGCATAGATGTTTCAAAGTATAACGAGGTTAAGGATAGAAGGAAATAACTTATATAAAGGATTGTTTCAAAGGTTCTGACAAAACAGTTGCTCTTTACGAAGTTTCTAACAGATCTTTCAAGAACTTAACATAGTTATTGAACATAACAGAGTTTCAAGAGTGTGCAACGGAAAAAACGTGTGAGACATGCATATGAAGATGCATTCTCAAGGAGAACCAAAAGATGTTTCATACTTTGTTGACAAAAGGATTCCCGCTCAACTCCACTCCGTTCCGTCACCAGCTCAACCTGCACATTTAAAAACAAACATGCAGGGCTGAGTACAAAGTACTCAATGGACACATGCCGAAAACATTTTTCATTTTTCTTTTACCAATATTGTACTGCCCTCATCACGATGAAGACGAGGGTTTTATTTGAAAAGGCCTTGTGCTTACTAAAACATTTTCATCATTTTCTCAAAATCATCGCCTGCGCAAGCATTTTCTCATAACGTATATTCAAGTCGGCTATGGATAACGCATCGGAGGAGGCCTCCCTTCACCCGGACGCCATACGTGACCGCAACCGTGGTTCGGAGGCTAAACACGATTGGCGCAACCGTGATTCAGAGGCTAAAGTGTACACAATCCTGGCTAGGATTTCCCCATCTCCTCTAGCCTAGGATCCGAATTCGTAATCTTTCATGTTGCCCCAGGCAACCCGAATGGACATATACAAAACATAAAATATTTTTGGCAGAACATATCGTATCTCATCATTTGCAGTGTAAGAAAAGCAGGAAGATGCGAACATAGTTATGGGTATTATGTTTTCGAGAAATAGTATAAGCGAATTATATAATGTGCCAACCACGAGATAACTT